>BCLG01000005.1:424498-448626 GCA_001602295.1 Zoysia matrella | reverse complement strand
GTGTGGCGGCGCGACGACGGAAGCTTGGGGCGGTTCGGGTGAGGGGGAGAGAGGGCCGAGGGAGGCTTTATAGGGGAGGGGGGGAGGTCATGGCCGAGTCGAGGGCGACGTGCGCACGATCTACTCGAAAGTCGGGTGGCGGTTGGCGCATGAGTGCGGGGAGCTCGGCGGCAGTTTCGGGGGCGGCGGCGCGGCGCGGCTAGAGGAGAGGGGAGGCGCTGACAGGCGAGCCCGGCGCGACAGTGAGAGAGGGGGAGAGTGGGCTGGGCCGCGCGGGAGGGAGGGAGAGAGTGGGCCGGCGGGGGAGATAGAGAGAGGAGGCCCAAGAGGGTTTTCTCATTTTTATTTCTTTTTTTTCTATTACTTTTTAATTCTATTAATTAATTCTTAATCTTGTTTAACCTTTAATTCTCTTCATTAATTAAATGATATGTAAGTACATGGAATGCTTGATGCACTTTAGCAATTTATTTATTTATTATATATATTTTTTTAAAGAATTTTTAATCTAGTCTAAATTGTGACATGCATTTAAATTTTGAATTTTTAATATTGAAAATAGTTGAAAATTTTGGGTGCCACATTTTTTCTAGTCTCTAATGTAAATTTAATTGTTGCAAACAGGTCGAGGGTTGGGAGGAGTTTGACGAGCGCCGGCGTCAGAAACATCAGAAGCAACTCGACTTCCGTGTGGGCTCATCTGGTGTGTTCGATGAAGGCGCGGATGATGATAACAGGCGTCGTTAACTTGCTCATTGTTTCTATTAAAAAAAACCTTGCCGATTGTTTATGAATGACTCCACTTTTTGGAGTTGGCGCAAAATAGAAAAAACGTCACGATTCAGAGGATCTCTCTTTAGACCTGAAATTAAATACTTTCTTACTGGTTTTTTTTTTTGAAAATAGAAGAATACATGGCACTGTTGAATACTATGTTGTAACATGGTATCATATCATGCTAGACAAAATATCTTGAATACAACAGAGTAACACATCACAAGTTCACAATCCTCTCTTTCCAGTTACCTATTTGGTGGATGACAGTAACAAGCTTAGAATCCCTGGATGACAGGAAGCACCTGGCGGCTCCTCGCTAACACAAAAATCCTATTTGGTGTGCTCAGGCTCAGGCGATGCCGCCATTAACCCTGATGACCTGGCCGTTCACCCATCCTGCGTCATAGCTGACCAGGAATGCCACGGCCGGTGCGATATCTGTCGTCTCGCCGATGCGCTCCATGGGGTTCATCCTCTCCGCCCTTCGTATGGCCGCCTCGTCTTTCCCGGCCAGGAACATCTCTGTGCGCACGGGCCCCGGCGCCACCACGTTGGCCGTGATCCCCTTCGCAGCCACCTCCTTGGCCAGGATCTTCGTCATCGCCTCCACGGCGGCGTTGGACGCCGCGTAGGCCGCGTACCCCGGCAAGAGCACGCCCACCAGGGTGGAAGAGAAAGTAACGATGCGGCCGCCGCTGTTAGCCGGGATACGGTTCGCCGCCTCCCGGCACACCAGGAACTTCCCGCGCGTGTTCACGGCGAACATTGCGTCGAAGTCCTCGACGGCAGTGTCGGCGAGCTTGGGGTACTTCGGGTCCACGATCCCCGCGCAGGCGACCACGATGTGCGGCTGCGAGCCGAAGGCCTCCTCGGCGCGGTCGAAGAGCGCGCGCACGGCGTCGGGGTCCGACACGTCCGCCTTGACGGCCACGGCGCAAAGGCCCCGCTTGGCGAGCTCCGCGACGAGCTCGTCGGCCTTTGTCGAGTTTGAGGCGTAGTTGACCACGACGCGCGCGCCGAGCGCGGCGAGGTGCGAGGATAACTCGCGGCCGATTCCCCGGGAGCCACCGGTGACGAGCGCGATGCGGCCCTCGAGCGGGAGCGCTGCCATGGCGCGCTTCTTACTTTCGTCGACGGGCGTTCTTCGCTAGCTTCTGCGTGTGCCCGTGCCGTGTGTTGGCTGTGTTTTATACGAGCTTTCTCAGTTGCCCTCGGAGTCTCGGACGTCACGGCTCTCGTCAAACGCGACATGGAGATCGACAGATGTCGGTCGCCAGCTTCCTTATGGATGATGACGTGAGGACTGACCGCACCATGGAGGCCTCGGTTGGGTGATAACGGGAAGGAAGACTGAATCCACGGCTGGAGGAAAGTTACGGGGGCGTTTGATCTTTTGGAATTGAATTTATTTTAATAATTACAATTTAGCAATAGATTAATTAATTTAATATAATTATATATAAAATATATTTATATATTTATTGTTAGACAAATAAGAGACATATTTATATATTGCATTTTTATTATAGAGAAATGAGTCAAAGAGTGGTGATATAAATTAGAGAATAGAATTATAGCATAATAATGTATATAATCTATTTTTATCTTTCACTTTATAAATTTGAGATAAGTTTATTTATGAGTTTGAGAAAGTTGTGAAATGTTAAATTTCAAACTTAAATAGCCTAATTCATTACAAACGACCCTGAGAGTAATTTATAAAAAAATCGAACTGCTCGCCACGACTTGTTTGGTAACTAAGACGACCACCATCAAGAATTAATATTGTATGAAAACTCAGACACGAGGTTCAAGCATGCATAATTCTTTCAAGAGTAAAGTTTTAAAGTACAACAGCTATTTTCGACACGTGTTTTAAAAAGTAACAGCATGCTGCGGACGGGCCTGTGGCCTCGTGGCAAAAAGCGCAGGGAGAGCTGAGCCAGCGGGGTTCGATCCCCATTCCCGCACCCGCCTCGAACGAAGGCAGCGGCAAGTGCCGTATTTAAAAAAAAAATAACAACATGCTTTACGTAAGAGCTACTTTTAAATATTTCCATATATACCCCCTTCGTCGTAGAACGAATTTATTTCCAAGTTTGATCGAACCTACCTTCAATGTTTTATATTTAATGGCATAAAACTTGTACTTTTAGATTCACCATTAGAAATTTTCCATAATATATATTTTTATATTGCTAAAGTCCACCAAATTTATAAAATTTTAGTAATAAGTTAGGTTTGATCAAACATAGAAATGGAGTACATTCTTTTTTTAGACAGAGGATGTACTCCATCCATTTTTAAATTGTTGGTACTGTTAACTTTTAATATTATTTTTGACTATTTGTTTTGTTAAAAAAATTAGTTCACATGTGTAAAATTTTAAGTTGTGTTTCAAATAATTCTAATGATAAATCAAATTATAATATAATATATTATATTTATCAAAAAAATTTAAATAAGATGAATAGTCGATGCTGCATAGAAGCAACAATAATTTAAGAATTGAGGGAGTAGGTGGACTTGGTTTTTCGAGTATACCCTCTCCAGCCAACAAATTGCCTCGAACAAACTACAAATGTATTTTCATTAATATGTCCCTCACTCAAAGATGTGCTCTCAACAAATTGTTGTTGCTACAATGACAATTCTAGTTTAAGTTTAAATTAGAATTCTTGTGATAAGGACAACAGTTTAAAATTGCTGGAAGAATATCTTACAAAGAATACCCATACTGGGTATAGATATAACATTTTCTTGAATGACACACTATTTCTATGCTATGGTCCAAAATAATGGCCACGCAATATACTAGAACAGATAGAACAGACATATACCGTTAAATAAAAAAATTGGCATTAGTTTTGAAAAATACTGGCTATTATTTTAAACAGCAAATGTCCTCTCAATGTGTCCTCTTATAATGCAATAGGGAAGCCAAACGTACAATAACAATAGCAAACCGCTTCATTTCATCGTACGTTATTAAGGCTTAATTGCAAATCGCTCCCCATATCTCACCTTCGGTTTGATTTTCCACCCCAAAAACTCATTTGTAGCATAATCCCACCCCACCCTGTGCGGTTTAGGCATGTGATTACAGTCTGCCACCTTGGATGCACATAATACCACGCCAGTTGATTTGGGCCAAACCCAAGTGGTCAAGAATGCCTTTGTGGCCTGGTAAAAAAAGGAGGATCGCTACTTTTACACGACGTATTGTGATATACTCCCTCCCTTTTTCTTTTTGTAATCGTTCCCAACCAGTTCGGTTGCATTAAAGAAGCCACAAACTGATCTTTGTGCCCTCGCGCTGCCCTCCAGGCGCGCCGCGCCCGCCCTGCCCCGCCTGCCCGCCGCCACCACGCACCGCGTCCACCCGCCAGATTGCTTGCCCCGCTGCAAAACAAGCAGATCGGGACTCGATGGCGTCTCCGCGTCGAGGCTCACATGAATGGCAGCCGGTGCACCCGCGTCGTCGTCCTCCTCTGCCTTGCACCGTGCCTGCTGCACCGCGGCGGCCGCCTGCAACAGCTGCGCGTGGAGCGACGCGGCCGTGGACCAGGCCAGCGCCTTCGCCTGCTCGCCAACACCCCGGCCGCCTGCTGCAGCTGCGCGTGGAGCCGCACGATCTGTTCCTGCATCTCGACGCCTTGCCGCGCTATCCGTTCCGCGAGCTCGATGGAGAGCAGATACGATGTTGATGTCGTGGATGCGGAGAGCGAGAAAGCAGCAGCACCTTTTGCCGATGTGAGTCGAATAGGGGTAAGAAAGGAAACTTTGTCTCGGTTGAGCAGACGACGACATCAAAATAAAACCTCTTGATGTTGTCGGAAACGACTACAAATAAAAAACGGAGGGAGTATATCTTACTTTTTTTGCAACAATTGTTCCACGGGTAAGACATGGAGTTTCAAATGATTACACTCTCAAGTAATATACAGTACACTGAATTTTTATCCAGCTGTTATTCTCTTGTAAAAAATTATTTCTTATTTATTTGCAACTGATGTATCCATTGATGTCTTACATGACACTTGTCAACTTGCATGAACTACCTACTGAAAGTCACCATCTAAAACCTCCTGATGATGCAACTTGACAAGAAGGTGCGATCCCACAATTAGCGTCACTAGTGCCATTCTGCCTTTTTATTAATTTCTTCATCAAACTTATCTGGAACACCACGGCTCCTAGCTGCATTTTCTGAATGTTACACCACCAAACACTTGATAAAGCAGCTGCTTTCATAGCACTAAAAAAATCTGCATTGTTGTTTAGTAGTCTGCAGAGTTCCTGAAGCTTGCAACGAGCTCAAATTTTCATTGGCCATTGCCTCTGTGAAGTTGGATAATTAATCAGGTGCATCCGAACCAGGAAGGGATCTTGGGCCCGGCCCAACTCAGTTGAGTACACATACTGGTTTCATCCACGCTGACAAGTTTTAGCCCAGCTGGCAATGCACATGTGCAGCAAGGGGAGTTTCGGCCTACAACACTCAGGATGGGGTGGGACTCTGCCACAAACAAGCTTTTGGGGTGGAAAATCAGATATGGGGTGGGATTTGCAATTAAGCCCATTATTAATGTTTAACCGTATGTGATATACAGTATACATTTCACCGGTCAATAAACTCTGAAGACACGATGCTTTTAAGCAAAGCCACCGTTGACCCTGATGACCTGACCATTCACCCACACCGCGGCGTCGCTCACCAGGAACCCTACCACTGGTGCGACGTCCGTAGTCTCAGCGATGCGTCCCATAGACTGCTCCTCCACCCTCCGCAGGAACGCCTCGTCCTTCCCGGCCAGGAACAGTTCAGTGCGCACAGGCCCCGGCGCCACCACGTTCGCGGTGATCCCCTTTGCCGCGACCTCCTTGGCCAGGATCCTCGTCATGGCCTCCACTGCACCGTTCGTCGCCGTGTACACCGCGTACCCCGGCAGGAGCGTGCCCATGATGGAAGACGAGAACGTCACGATACGACCGGCGCTGTTGGCCGGGATACGGTTCGCGGCCTCGCGGCACACGAGGAACGTGCCGCGCACGTTCACCGCGAACATGGCGTCGAAGTCCTCGACCGTGGTGCCCGCCAGCGAGGGGTACCTGGGACTAAGGAGGCCCGCGCAGGCGACCACGATGTGAGGCGGGGAACCGAAGGCCTCCTCGGCGCGGTCGAAGAGCGCGCGGACGGCGTCGGGGTCGGACACGTCCGCCTTGACGGCCACGGCGCGGAGGCCCCGCGTGGCGAGCTCCGCGACGAGCTCGTCGGCCTTTGCCGAGTTTGAGGCGTAGTTGATCACGACGCGCGCGCCGAGCGCGGCGAGCTGGGAGGACACCTCGCGGCCGATGCCCCGGGAGCCACCGGTGACAAGTGCGACGCGGCCTTCGAGCGGGAGCGCTGCCATGGCGGGCTTCTTAGTGTCGTCGACGGGCGTGCTTCGGTTGTGTCTGTGCGTTCGTGTTGCTGCGCTGCAGACTGCGACATGGGTGTGTGTTTTATACGATGTTTCTCACCTGTGCTCGGATGTCACGGCTCGCGTCAAACGCGACGACATGTAGAATGACAGGCATCGCGGCGAGGTTGACGTGACAGTAGCGATTTGCTTTTCCTTATGGATGATGACGTGAGGACCGAGCACAAAGGAGGACTCTGTCTTGTGATGACGTGCGAGGTGACGATAGGAAGATTGAATCACAGTTGCAGGAATGTTACGGCGTTCTTCAAATCTCGAAGTACAAAAGTCAGAGTGCGGCGGCTAAGCACCATCTTTGTCGGCAAGTGCGAAGGCTATAAAGCATCTTTGTCAGCATATGTGGCTGCTATAAAAAAAAAAAATACAAGTGCATTATCATGGCATATTGGCATGGCTGGCTGGTTAGCAGTTAAACCTTGCCAATAGCAAAGGGTTAGCTGCTACGTGTATGCAGCAGGTATGGGAACAGATGAGATGCAAACGTACTAATCTACTTTCGAAACCAAATGTTAATTACTCCATTAAGAAAAATATACTCCTTATATTCTTAGTTTGTTATCATTATATATTTTTTTATAAATTTGATTATCATTAAATATTGAATTTGAAATACAACTTATAATTTTAATCATTTGAATTAATTTTTAAATGAGACGTTAAAAAGCAAAGGCAAGAACAAATTTAGGAATGACGGGATTATATTTATAGATACAAGAAGTAATATTTAATTGCTATCGGTTAGGCAATAAAGTTTTTGTATCTAATTGCTATCTATACATTGATAGCCGTCTGACTTAGTGAAAGTTCCAGATGAAATCCATGTACTGAATCCGAATGCAAATTGCAACATACTATGTAAAACTAAAAATGTCATTATATGACTTGAAACAATTGGAAAGAGTGTGGTGCACTGATGAAAGGAGTTCCTTTTACAGGAAGTTTGGTTCAATAATGATGATCAATAGCCCATGTGTACTCATAAAGCAGTCCTCCACATGCCTCATTGCCTCTGTATTATCTCGGTGTATATATTTGTTGATGATGTCAACATCATGGACAACACACTTTATATGGAACAAGCGCATAATCATCTAAAGTCAGAGTTGAGATAATGATTTGGGTAAAACAAATTTTATTTGGGTTACAACTCGAACACCATCCCATAGGAATTTTAATTCACCAGTTTGCCTATGTCTAGAAGATACTAATAGAGAAGTCAATACCAACAAAGCATTACCATCGAAGAAATCGACAATGTCAATTCTGACCAGGCGGGATAGAGAAGAGATACTGAGCCCGTAAGGTCCATATATAACTGAAGTTAGAGCGCTTATAAATGAATCTTTCAAATTGCCTAAGGCCAGAAATTACATTTGCCATGAATATATTAGCTAGACATAGCGTAGCTCCAACTAAACACCGTTGGGCTGGAGTCAATAATATTTTTTTATACACACAAAGGATTTAGGTCTTTTATTTAGGAAAATTTAAGATTCTTAATTTATACATTGATACTGAATATAATTTAAAGCCACATAATCCCTGAATGTAGACATGCTTCTAGTTTTTACATGGTGGCATGACTGTCTCCTGGAAGTCTTCTAAACAGACTCTGAAATGTCCACAAATCATTGCATTATTTGAAAACTCACAACAGTCATGTGTATTGGTCCTATTGAAGCATCAAGTATTAGCTATGAAGATAATACTTCTTGCACAAACACACCCAGTTTACATAAACAGCAATTACACAAAACATATAGCTCCAACATTCTTTTATCCTCATGAGCTTCAGAAAAGCGGAGAGATAAATATCTTGTTGATTAAATCCTGCGATAAGCTCACAGATTTACTCACCAAGTTGTAACTTTTGGTTATAATTTGTCTTTGATTGATGACAATGTTCGAGCTACCGGAGAATAATCATCTCTGAACACATGGCAATTTTTTATGAGACGCTGCCGTTGACCCTGATGACCTGGCCATTCACCCACGCCGCGGCGCCGCTCACCAGGAACGCCACCACCGGTGTGACATCCGTAGTCTCAGCGATGCGTCCCATGGATTGCTCCTCCGCCCACCGCAGGGACGCCTCGTCCTTCCCGGCCAGGAACAACTCAGTGGGCACAGGCCCCCGCGCCACCGCATTCGCGGTGATCCCCTTTGCCGCGACCTCCTTCGCCATGATCCTCGTCCTTGTCAGAGTTCACCACAGCGTGAACGCCACCGATGAGCAGACAACCGCGCGCACAATTCAGAGGAACTCAGAGAGAGTGTGGTAGCTGCGAATTGTCACTTTCATTCTGGTTAATTGCTGAATATAAAGACTCAAAGCAGACCCTTTCTCCGGCCGTTGCAGTGCGCGACGCCTGGCGCCACGACGTGCTCCCAGGCTTCGTCATGGCGCAGGACTCGGACACTCAGCTCTGCATGAACGCAGCGTGCGTCAAGCTGGACAGCTAAATAGACAACGGCTAATTCAACTACTTAGCGCACAAGTTTATTCTGACAAATCTCCGCCTAAACCTTGTGCGCCTAAACAGACACTCCAATTCTCCCTCGCGTCTCCTGAAACTTAACGCGAGCCAGTGCTTTAGTCAGGATGTCAGCGAGTGTAACACTCCGTGTTTCTGTATAAAGAAGCAACTTTGTTCATGTTCAAAATTCTGAAAAACCGAGCTCAAAAGAATTCAAATAAATTTCCGAGTTCAATTAGAATTCAAATTTCAAATATGAGTTCAAAACTTTTTAAAGGAACATTGTGAAATAAAATTCTTGTATTAAAAATATTGCAAAGAATTGAATTTTAGAAATTTTTGTAAAATTTAATTCAAAAGGCAAAAGGCCGAAATGAATTTTTTTCTAAATGATTACCTGTTTTCAAAATTTTAAAGAATAAAATTTATTTGGAATTTGGACTTGGGCCCAAAACAAAAGTTTTTCCTCTCAAAAACTTTTAGCTCTATGCAAAGTTTCAAAATTTTCGGAGCTCAGGAAGTATAGGTTTCAAAGCAAATCAGCAAGCAGTGCAGAAAAATCAGAGAAAATCAGGGAAAAAGAAAAAATTTTCCGCGGACCCCACCTGTCAGCGACTCCACCTCCTTCTTCCTCCTCCTCCTGTCGTTCGCCGCCACCGCACAGGCCCGCTGCCGCGTGCGCCTTTTTCTCCGCCCTGCATGCTCGCCACGAAGAAAAGACGTGTCCCCGAGTTGGGATAAGTAGTACCCCTCCAACCGAGCTCATTCCTCCTCCCTCATTCTCTCTTCCACCTCCGGTGTCACACCCGGTTTTAAGGCTAAAATCAAGTGACCCTTTATGTGTGCTCAGGAATCAAGTTTCACACATAAAGTGACTTCATTAATGGTAAAACAAAACAATGTCACGAATAAAGAGAATTAAAACGATTACCGAATTGCAGCGGAAAAAAAACCAAGCGTAACGCACCTTCCACAGGCAGTCGACCGGAGAGACGGCAAACCTAAACTTCCACTCTTGTGTCTTCAAACTCCGCTTAAACTTTGCTTTCTACTGAGCAATATTGATAAAGACAAGGTTAAGTACGGGATATACTCAGCAAGTGTGGGAAAAGATGACATGTGGTAACAAACAAGACAAAGGCAACATATGGTTCTTTTGCATAAACGCACACAATAGAGACACACTCCCTATTAAGCACATATTTACTAAGTGAAAGACATAACACCTATAAACCAACATGCTTACAGCCTATCCGGCTGCAGCACCAACATCAGAACCAATCAGTCTCTCACTGTGATCACCAACCAAACCATACCAAAATCTCACTAATCATGTGAGAGTCCATGCAATGCTCGTGACCGTGAGCATAGCTGTCATGACAGTTTTAACTCTGCAGAGGTTGTACACAATTTCTCACAGAAGTGATTTTATTCCTTGTTTCCAGGTGGACTAAAGAATCTCCATTACGCCTGTGCTGGCCGAGCACTCGCACACTTCCTTTAGTGTGAGGGCCAAGAGATCACTTTAAGGCTTTTCCATGACTTCCACCAGCTTGTACATGCCCACTAAGGTTTCACCCGTCGGGCACTAACCGAAAACCCGAGAGGCCCCCTCTTGTGCCGAATGGTTCCCGGGAGTAACCCTTCCTTCTCCACACATCTCTCTCCAGACAGATCCAGGTGTAACCCGCTTTCCCGGCTCCACCGTTTGGCACGCACAGAACTAGTTTTCATCACTTACTACGCCAGGCCGCACCCATTCTTGGCATCGTGGCTGTACGGGAACACATGAGTGGTCTCTCCACGAACCGGTCCTTAGATTTGGAAAGATAACATACCAAGGGACAGTGCCGGTAACCCCGCACATAGCCCTATACTAACCATATCTCTCAAATCACTAATCTCTAAGTTACTATTAAATCACCCGTTAATCCTCGTGAAGCAAGTATGACAATAGTTCAAGTTAATATCACCCATCCCGACAACAGCAAGCTAAGCATATAATGTACCAAACAAAAAGGTAAACTAGGGTGACAAGGCATAATAAAAAAACTAGTTGAATTCTTAATAGTAGGTGCGCATTCAATTTTATAAAATAGGCACAAGATGGTCATGGACACTTGCCTTTGTAATTGTGTTGCTGCTCAATGATCTTGGAGTTCTGATTCTTGAAGTCCTCGCAAGCGGATCCGACGCAACAACCGACAACCAAACAATCAAGCAACCAAAACTAAGAATCATATGCAATATTGAAAGGTCATTATGGAGTGATAACAAGGTTGAGAGACTCACAAAGGATTATACTACAACAGGAAAACTTCAAGATATTAGATGATAACAAGTGATGAACGGAGGCAACACGTCTGGCTGCGCACAAACAGCATTGCAAAGACATGCGCGTCCCCGATGATTGACTGCAAGATTCAAGAATGTGTTTGAAAAGAAACATGTAAAATTTTCTGGAACACGATGGAGACATGAGAGCTTGAACTAGATTTAATCTAAAAAGCAGATCGATGAATTGGATCTGGTATTTGTTCTGCAGCGGTAGTCGATGAGGAAATCACGTTTCTGGCGGAACCGTGAGGAATCTTGGCAAATCCTTTGGGGGTTGAAAAGGGGACTTTATAGAATACAACATGGTATAAGAGTTTCATCAAGGGGATGGTCGAAATTGCGGAAAACAAAGAAGAGATTACCAATCCACGCGCTGAACAGATCTAGATTAGGGAGCAGCAGTCATTGCGATGTAGATCCCGAAAGCTACCGAACTCTAATGGTTATGATTTTTGAATATGTTGTAGAGGACATCAAGGTGCACCTGCTGACAAAATTTGGTGCAATTTGGTTGGGTAGATCTCCAGAAACATCGATCAAAATCAGAGCCAGGGTGGCTAGTCGCGATCTGCTGGGAAGAGAGAAATACGAGGGGGGGGGGGTTGGAGGAGGACGTGGGGAGTTGAGGGGATGGTGGGGAATATAAAGGGAAAGAGATATTTTAGGAGTTTGTTGAGTATTTGTTTTGTTATTGAAAACTCATGGATTAATTTGGGGCGTCGGATCTAGATCGGATGGATTGGATTGAAAGAAACACGTGGATTAGCTGACATTTGGATTTGAATCGGATCTAGATCTAGGCCTTTGATTTCAAGGTTAATTGGGTGAGCTCGGTCCCCGGTGCTCCAGTGGCGGGTTGTCGACGAAAATAAGGGGAAATAGAGAGGATAAGGTGGGGATTCTCTCCACGGGCTCGAGCGAGGTCGGGAGACGCAGGAGATGGGGGCGTGACGGCGACGTGCTGGTGGCGATCTTCGGCGGTGGCGAGGGCGACGTCCAAGAACCAGCTGGGGGCGGAAATCGGCCGGGCAGGGGCGGTGGGGAGCAGGGAAGGTCGGCACGAGGTCGGTGTGGCCGGGGCGGTTCCAAGGGGCAGCGCGATAGGCGGCAAGGGTTTCGGGTTTTGTCGAGGAGAGAGTGGGCCGAGCGGCGCGGTTTCGTAAGGGATTTATAAGGGATATAGGTGCGGCCAACTCGGGGAAGTCGTGGCACGCGATTAGGGGTGGAATCCCACGGAGATTAGGAAAATGAAATTGGGGCGGCGCGTGCGGCTGTTGCGGAGGCGGCCGGAGGAAGGGGATGACAAGCGGGGCCGAGCTGTCAGTCAGAGCGAGGGAGGGAGAAGGGGGTAATGGCTGGGCTTGGGCTGCGGTGGGCTAGGTGGGCCGCGGGGATTTTTTTTATTCTTTTCTTTTTCTTGTTTCCTTTCTACTTCTTTTCTTATTCACTTTTAATTCTTTATTATTATTATAATTAGATTATTTGAAAATGAGAGGATTAATTTGAAATATTTTGGGATAAATGCATTTCACTTTATTTGAACCATTTCAAATAAAAACATATTTTAAGACATCTGTTTCTAGAATCTAAAATTCGGGAAAACCTCTTTTCTTTCCTTTTGTTTATTTCATTGATTCTAATTTATTTTATCCAATTATTTTATTTTGAAACAATAGAAGAATATATTTGAAAGTATTTGAGATAAATTAATTTCAAACGTTCATTGAAACCTTTTCAAATAAAACAAAATTTTATAATAAAAATCATACTTTCAAGATATCTTTTCGAAAATTAAAATTGTGAGAAAGCACCCTCTTTTTTTTGTAAATCAAATAAAACTTGCTTCTAAATACCAAAAATCATTTTACAAGATTATTTCCAAAATATTGAAATAATTTGAGATAGATTCATTTTACCTCATTTGAAAGTTTCCAACTAGAATCAAAGTTCACAATAAAATTATGTTTTAAAGACATATTTTCAAAAATCAAATTTAGGGAAAACACCTCTTTATTATTATTTTTTTATCAATTAAGATTTGTTTTAAGATAAATACAAAATCATTTTATTAAAGTAAGATAATATTAGACAAAAACATTTAAAACTTTATTTTCAAGGAAATTTTGAATACTTTTAAAATTGAGAACAAACCAATAATAATTAAAATTATTTAAATAATTGGAAATTTTACTTTATTTTGGTGAAGAAAAGTTCACATCCCCAAATTGGGAAATTTGGGGTGTGACAATTAAATTTAATATAAATTAAAAAAATCAGGTACAACAAGCCAATGATCTTGTTGATCGACGCTATGCGTGACCCATACTAACTTTTGTATAAGATTGCTTTTTTAATGTTTTCAATATTCTATACTGCATGTTCGCTGTCCTCGCGTGGAGAGCATGGTGGTTGAGCAAGTAGTATCATTGAATCTGTGAGTTTCAGGATAGCGTGGAGTATATTTGTTTGGATGGCTTGCCTTTAATATAAATGGAAAAAATCAATATCCTTAACTGTAGGCATCGTGAATGCATGTCCCAGAATATATAAAATAATCAGTGAATTGAAGCAAAGAAAGCTAATGTCCAGTAGTAAATTAAAAAAAAAATACACAGGTTATCTCTATTGTCGAATAGTTGATCGGCAGTCATGAAGGCAACATGCATTGGCATCAATTAAGGGCATGTTTGGTTGAGATACAGGAGCTGCTTTTGCTATTGGTTATAGCAGCTTATATGATAATCCCTACCAAATTAACACTTAAACCCTGTTATATATTTATAATCATCTACAATCAGTTTCGTATTTTGTATTAGCACCCACAAGATACAAATAATATGTTTTATCACTTTTCCCTTCCCACCAACTATAATCCATAGCGGATAAGTTATTTTGCCAAACAGTTTTGACATAAGAACTATGTGGATAAGCTAGATAAATGCTTTTTATAAATAATCCAAATTATAAATGCTTGGGTATTTCTTCTGGCACTAAAATTTATTTTATTTGGTGACAACCATTGTCAATAGAAATTAGAGAAAGTTCCTTTTTGTTATTACTTTCAGAATATATGCTCATTGTCAGCCTTTTATCTCTAGGAATTCAGATTCTACAGCGCAAAAAGACATAGATATTCAATAATGGCCCCAATCATGATTGGGGAAGCTATTCGAGTGAAGAGAAATCGTAATTATGTACAACACGCTAATGATCCGACGCTCGGAGGAAGCCATTCTAACTCTTGTAATGTAGTAAGATAATAAATAATAGAAGATTACAAGTGCTTAAGATAACATTGGTCAATAATCTATAAATCGTTATCAGTGCGACAAAATCCCCCTATTTCATGTTATTTTATAATTGAATGCAGATTTTCTTAACAAGGTTCCATCTTGCATGCACTCAATTTTATGTAATTGTATCTATCACTGACGACGAAAAATAAGAGGAAATCCCTGCTTGTTATTGATTTCAGAATGTATATTCATTATTCTTTTTTTGTCAGTATGCGGATCTTGCAAGCGTGGAGAGATATAAATATTCAGTAATGGCCACAATGACAATACCTGGATTAAATTTAACAGAAATAAAAAATCAGGCACAACAAGTCAATGATCTTGTCGATCGATGCTCTGCGTAACCCATACTAGCTTTTGTATACAATTAAAGATTGCCTTTGTTTGGTTTTTTTTTTTTTTGCAGTGTTTTATACTGCATTTTTGCTATCCTCGCGTGGAGCCCGCGGTGGTTCAGCACGTAGTATCATTGAATCTATGGGTTGCAGGATAGCGTGGAGTACATTTTTTCGGATGGCTTGCCTTATGTGAATGGCAAAAATCACTGTCCTTAGCTATAGGCATCGCGAATGCATGTTCCAGATTATATAAAACAATTGGGGAATCGGAGCACAGAAAGCTAATGTCCAAGTTATAAGTTAAAAAAAAAAACAATGACTTCTAGTTCTTAGCTTTGGTCCACCAATGCCCGAAACTCCTCATCTTAAGATCGTCTTTGTCTCCATTGAGGAAGCCAATGTAGAAACTGTGAGGTGATACCTATAATCACAACCGTTAACTATGATGCTCATTTAATTACCAAAATTCATTTATATCTTTTATGGGACTTCAAATGTCATGAAGCTTACACCCTATGGTTCCTCTGCGTGGTTCCTGTGGAGATTCTTCGCAATATTCTTTCTATCTGCGAGGGTTTACTTCTTACCACATGACCGCTTCTGGTATGTCAGTTGGTTGACTTCTTGTCATGTGGGTTCATTTTGTCACTTTCTATGGTTGAAGCTAAGTTGTGAGGCCCAAGAAAAAAACCAATTTACATGGCTTGTTGGTTAGAGTATACCACGAGAAATAGTCTTACATTGCTAGTTCAAAGAGGGATAAACCAACTTAGTCAGTGACCCGAAGCATAGTAGCTTTGGATTTATCTTTTTATACGAAGCGAAGACGAAAGTGGATGCCTCAGCCTTCCTACTTAGTACCACCATGTATGCAATACTGTAACCAGCGCACGCATGACGAAAAAAATGAAATCACTGTCAACCAAATATTTAAAACTCTTTATCGATCAATGATAGCCAACACTAAGCAACAATTTAGCTAATCGAACATAGAGCCAAATTTCTTCACGAGCTACTTATCGTGTTTACCTGAAATATGCATCATGCTATCCTATTCAGGGTTCGGTTTTCGTGAAACCTCATGAAACCGGTCCAGCTTGATTTCACCAGACGACTGGTTTTTGTCAAAACCGAACTGTGTAATGTAGCTAAAACTATAAACAGCTCAATTTTGCACTGTTGAAAACTGGCTGGTTCACGATTTATAAATCCTTCATTGTATTATATAATTTTGGAGATTTGTCTACAGAGCACAGGGTTTAAAAACCCTTGCCTAAAGCATAACTGTTTTGTCTATATCTTAATGACGTGTTTTAAAATTATATATACTGCAGACAAATTTCCCTATATATTTTAGTCGAATTCATATAATTATCTTAATGACGTGTTTTGTAAGTGGATGCACGATCAATAAGTCACATGGAGTACAGAAACATAACTGTAACGTCCCAGAATTTTCAAATTAATTTTCAAATTAATTAAAGAGAAGATTATCCCAGATTCATTCCGTTCGATTTTGAAATTCTCCTTTTAATTTTCTGCCGTCAAAATAATTTTGGTTCGCGGGCTTTTGTTGGGCCGAGATTAATTTCCACAGCCCTTAATTAATCTCCAAAGTTTTTAATTAATTCCCAAACCTCCCCCATTTAACTTCTCTATAAATATCCCCTCTATTTTACCCCATCCCACCACAACCTCTCTTCTCCTCATTTTTCTTTCCCCACTCCCGTCGCCCGCCGGTTGGCGTCGCTCCGTCGAACCGCGCGACTCCGTTTCCGTCTGCGTCAACTGCTCGTGATCCCCGCGTGGACCCCGTCGCCCGTCGTGCAGTCCTCGAGCCGATCCCCGTCACGCGTCACTCCGATTCCCGTCGCCGTCACCGCTGCCCCCGACTCCGTCCGCCCGTCGCCTGGATTCAATCCGATCCACGCGTCACCAACCCGGTCGCCTCGACTCCAGTCCGCGTCGCCCGTCGATCGCCTCAATCGCGTCGCCCGTTCCTTTCTCCGGTCCAGCGCTCAGATACCATCTCTGGTGCAGCGACGCTGATTCCACTGCTCTCTTCTATGGTGAGAATCAAATCCCTCTCGTGATTTAGATCGTGGAGTTGGTTGCTAATGAGGGTAGTTAGTTGGTTGCTAATCGATTTGCGGTTAGTCTAGTTACTTGTAGTCTAAATCTTCAAGAATTTTTGGGAAACTCCGTTTGGTCTCAAAAAATTCTCAAAATTGTTCCGTTAAATTCGTCTCGTAATTTTAAACACGTTTTGAGCACATTTAGCCTAGTAATTTAAATTTAGATTCGTACCTAGTCTCACCTCTGTTCGTATTGTGTTTAGCTGGTGATTTCAAGGAGGAGTACCGTGAGCCCGCTTAGTTTGACGACCCGGATCCCGACTACGATCCTGAGCTACCAGGCAAGCCGCGTTCCTTCATCACTTTTGTACCCAGTATATTAAACTGCATTTTTTGTTTGCAACCCTAATTTGCATGTCAACTGTTTTAAAATATGCTAGCAACGTTTCTAAGTCGTGCCTATTTATTGTTCCACAAATATGAGCCCTAAGATTGCTTTAGAATAATTATTTTATTTTTATGCTTAGCTATGCTTAGTCGCATTTATTATTATCTCACACCTATCACTATAAAAATAGAATTTGTGTTAAATGCTTTTGAACTGTGGTTCAAATGTGTGAGTTTTGTAAATAACTATACATAACTATTTAACAAGGGCAGGATGGAGTATGAGGAGCTGAAGGACTTTTGAAAAGCCCCTGTGGCGGGTACAACGGAAAGATTGGGGCCGAGATCTTTCTATGAGACTTGTTGGTTGTTAGCATTGAGGTTGGAGAGAATGCCTGCCCTTGCAATTAAGCACCGACTCCTTGAGCCTTGTACGCTCAGTTGACAACTATGCACACCACATTACCCTGTATGGGCAGTGGCTTGATCTTGAAGCTTGTCGAGCCTTGTTGTTTACCCGTGAGTTGGCGGTGATGTATTAGTGTAGTGTAGAGCTATGACTCCCCACATGAGATCGAGATACCCTACCTGATCAGTGGTAGGCTCTTCACAGCTCCAAGACCCGATTGCGTAGGCACTTCCGATCCCTATCCTGGAGGACAGATAACGCTAGTCAAAGCTTGTGGACGAGTCTTGTGTGTTCGTCGGGACTACGACGGTAGTTCTCGATGACAATTCTCATGGGTACAGGTGCATAAACTCTACAGAGTTATAGTCAATGCGCATTATCACGTCTTTTTTGGAAGAACACCCCCTGAGTTGTGCTCCTCGTTGAGTAGCTTTGTTTTCCTTCCCCCTTTTCTATTTCAAAATATTTTAGACTCCGGCCTTTGAGCTATGGCCGGGTCTGGAGATTACACCGGCATTTAAAATGAACCCCTGCCTGAGATAACGGAGATCCCTGTGGGGCAAGATAATAAAATTTGACAGTTTAAAAATAAATATTTCTTGCATCTTTAGAATAAAACAAAATGTTTTAAACATGCATTTAGCACTTGAACCAGCCTTTATCTTTGAAACCATTTGCATGCATACATTGTTGATAGGTAGTACGTTGTTTGCTGAGTATTTGTACTCACGGCTTTCTAATTTGTTGTTTTCAGAGGACACCCACAGCTTCGACTTCGACTACGTCTCCGACGGACCATGAAGTCAGCTCCTACGCTCAATCATGCCTGCGTGGAGGAGGTTCGCTACCGCATCCATGATGTTTCTTCCGTTACTGCATTCTATGGATTTCTCGATAGTGATTGTTCTGCTTTGAAATGTTTTCGGCCTGCATGCCGATGGACTCCTTTGGAGGATTTCATTCTAATAAATTTGCATTGACTTGCTATTTTATATTGTTGTTTCTTTTTTAATGCTTCTGTTATGGTTTATTGATTGATCGCTTGTAATGTCGTGCTTGCCAACCTCCTGGGATTGGCAAGATCACTGAAGATTGGGACTTATCGAAAAGTAAGAAAAATCCGGTCGTTACAGGTGGTATCTGAGCCATATTTGACTGTAGAAGCGAAACCGTAAAACTAGATGAAACTAAGGAGTGTTTCTAGATTTCCGAATCTGCTATCAAACCTTCATCGTAAAAGTTGTTTTCTTAAATCTCGTCGTCTGCTTGATGGAAGTCTTGTTTGCTTGAAATTGTGCTTGTCTGGTTTTTCTTGTCCTGATCTGTTGATCTTCTGTCTTTTCAGTAACTCCAGTTTCTGCTGATGCTATCTTTCTATTGGAAATGTTTTCTTGCAACAGATGGCACCGAGGAGGTCTGGACGCCTTCAGGCTTGTTTTGAGGAGGCCGCTCTGCAGGATCCTGAGATACCGCCACCCACTGGGCATGGTCGTGGTGCTGCCCCCTCAAAGGTTGTGGTCGTGGTGCTGGAGGCCGTGTACTGGTGCCACCTGTGGCTGACGCGCCCTGCGTTGGTCGAGGGCGGTGCCGTGGGCGTGGCCGTGCTGGAGCACCAGTTCCTCAGGCTGGAGGACGTGGAAGAGAAGTTGCCATGGACCCTACAGTTGAGCCTGCTGGGGTTGCCGTGCCTGGTGAAGAGCTTTCAGCTGCTCTGAACCTTGCGGAGATGATGGCCCGACAGACGGTTCTGCTTGAGCGGATTGTCGAGCAGTCACAGCAGTAGCCTCGTGGACGTGCTCATGCTACTGATGCAACACAGTCCCACCAGCCAGCCGGTTCTCGCATGGCTATGTTCCTGAGCATGTACCCACCCACTTTCGACCGTGCAGTTGACCCTCTGGATGCTGACGATTAGCTCAGGGATATTATGAAGAAGCTTGATATGATTTAGTGTGACGATCAGGAAGCTGTTCGCTTGGCGACTCACCAGTTGACAGGTGCAGCTGGTGCTTGATGGGACACGCTTTACACCACTCTTAACAATCTAGAGCAGTTCACTTAGGACGACTTCATCACCGCTTTTCGTGGTTTCCACATCTCTGAGAGAGCCATAGAGGCGAAGGCGAAGGAGTTTTGTAACCTTCGTCAGGAGGTATGTCTATCACAAAGTTCGCTAACCGTTTCACCCAGCTCAGACGCTTTGCAACAGTGGAGGTTTCGATCGAGCACCGCAAGATGTATTGATTCCGGAAGGGCTTGCGTCTCAACATGCTTTCGTACCTGGATGGTGGTGTTCAGAGGAGTCTTCGCGAGCTAATTGACAGGTGTCTAGCTTTAGAGGTGTCGCTTCAGAAGCTTGATCGGTCAAGAGATGCGAAGAGGAGGGCAGCTGGTCAGGGAACCAGTCGTGAGGCTTCTCAGCATCAGCGCTTCAGCGGATCGTTCTAGCAGAGATCGGGACAGCCCACCTTCACTCGATCTACTGCCCCTACTCCAGTTTTAGTTCAGCGGCAGGGTTCTCAGAGTCAGGGAGGTGCTTTCCAGCACCAGCAGCAGTCCGTTTTCTGTCCGACAGTAGGTCAGCCCTCGGTTCGCTTTTTTGAGTGTGGCCAGGAGAGTCACAAGGCGTTTCAGTGCTCGAGGCGTTAGCAGTAGTGTCCTGAGGGATGTGGTGTTCAGTTTGCTACTCCTGCTAGGCCACCACACCAGTCTAGAGGTCGAGGAGTGCGTTCAGCGGGCTGTGGCGCTGCTTAGTCCAGCGTCACGCGCAGCCACCTAACCACATCTCTGCGGAGGAGGCTTAAGAGGCACCCGACGTCGTTGTCGGTGAGTTCTTGGTTCACTCTCACTTAGCGACAGTTTTGTTCGATTTAGGGGTTACTTACTCGTTTGTGTCGTCGACGTTTCTGACTACACATAGTCTCCCTACCTCACTCTTAGCTATACCTACACTTACCACTTCACCTCTTGGAGTCTATAAGAGTCGTGTTGAGTGTATAGGTGTTCGGATCTTGATTGAGAGTGTGGTCTTCCTAGCCGATCTCATCGTCCTTCCCTCGCGTGACATGGATCTTGATTGAGGGTGTGGTCTTCTCCGCCGATCTCATCATCCTTCCCTCACATGACATTGATGTCATCTTGGCGATAGATTGGCTGGCAAGGCACAAAGGAGTCATCACCTGTGCTAAGAGAGTTGTGTCGTTGGTTAACCACCATGGTGTTCGAGTGGAGTGCGCCCCTAGAGCGTCCAGAGTTCCACCATCAATTTGCAGCTTGCAGGAGTTGTCTTTGGTGTAGATTTCAATTGTTCGTGAGTTTTTGAGGTGTTTCCAGATGAGTTGCCAAGACACCCCCCGGATCGAGATGTTGAGTTCGTGATTGATCTGCTTCCTGGTACCGCGCTAATTGCTAAGCGGTCGTACCGGATGTCTTCCGATGAGCTTGCTTTGCTTAAGGAGCACATCGATGAGCTCTTGAGTAAAGGGTTCATTCGGCCAAGTGCTTCTCTATGGGAAGCCCTAGTACTTTTTCTGAGGAAGAAGAATAAGTCAATGCGTATGTGCGTTGACTATCATTCTTTGAATGAGGTGACGGTAAAGAACAAGTACCCTTTGCCGAGGATCGATGATTTGTTTGATCAGTTGAAGGGTGCGAAGTTTTGTTCCTCGATTGATTTGAGATCGGGGTATCACCATATGAAGACTCGTCCTTCTGACATTCCGAAGATTTCGTTCATGATGAGGTATGGGTCTTATGAGTTCCTGGTCGTTTCTTTTGTACTCACTAATGCCCATGCCTACTTTATGAACATGATGAACAAGGTGTTCATTGCTGAGTTGGATATGTTCGTGGTGGTTTTCATTGATGATATTCTCGCTACTCCAAGTCGGCGAAAGAGCATGAGCAGCATCTGAGAGTCGTGCTTGAGAGGTTAAAGTCTCATCAGCTGTATGCCAAGTTTAACATGTGCAAGTTTTGGCTGGAGAAAGTTGCTTTTCTAGGTCATGTTGTTACAGCTAAGGGAGTTGCCATTGATCCCAAGAAGGTCAAGGCTGTTGTGGAGTGAGTCTCCGAGGTCAGTCTTTGAAGTGAGGAGTTTTCTTGGGTTGGCAGGTTACTATCGCCGATTTTATTGAGATCAATATCCGAGGTCAGTCTCTGAGGTCAGCCTATGACCAAGATTACTCAGTTGGGGGTGCCGTTTGTTTGATCAGATGATTGTGAGAGGAGTTTTCAAGAGCTGAAAATGAGGTTGACATCTGCACCTATTTTGACCTGGCCGAATTGTAACGACCGGGTTTTCACTTACCTTTCGATAAGTCCCGATCTCTCGTGACATTGCCGATCCCAGGAGTTTTGCAAATATGATATCACAAGCGATCAATCAAGAAACCATAACAGAAATATCAAACAAGAAACAAATTAGAAAATAGTAGATCAGAGTGAAATTATTAGAATAAAATCCTCCAAAGGGGTCCATCGGCACGCAGGCCGAAAATATATCAGAGCAGATATATCCCTATCGTGAATCCAACAAAAGCAACAGCGGAAGCATCTTCATGGCAGCGGTAGCAAACATCCTCCACACAGACTAGCTTGAGCGCAGGAGCGGACGTCATGGGCCGTCAGAGACGTAGTCGAAGTCAAAGCTGAGCGTATCCTCTGAAAACAACAAATTAGAAAGCCGTGAGTACGAATACTCAGCAAACTGCGTACTACCTAACAACAATGTATGCATGCAAATGGTTTCAAGGATAAAGGCATGGCTCAAGTGCTAAATGCAAGTTTAAAACATTTATTTTATTTAAAGATGCAAGAAAGCTTTCTTTTCAAACTTGTCAAATTTTATTATCTTGCCCCACAGAGATCTCCGTTATCTCAGACGGGGGTTCATTTTAATGCCGATGTAATCTCCACACTCGGCCACAGCTCAAAGGCCGGAGTCAAAAACATTTAGAAAAGGAGAGGAGGAAGAAAAACAAAACTACTCAACGAGGAGCACAACTCAGAGGGGTGTCCTTCCAAAAGGACGTGGCAATGCGCATCGACTAAAACTCTGCAGAGGTTATGCACCTGGACCCACGAGAAGCGTCATCGGGAACTACCGTCGTAGTCCCGACGAACACACATGACCCGTCCACAAGCTTTAACTGGCGTCATCCGTCCTCCAAGATAGGGATCCTTAAAGCCTACGCAATCGGGTCCAGGAGCTGTGAAGAGCCTACCACTGATCAGGTGGGGTATCTCGATCTCATGTGGGGAGTCAAAGCTATACACCACACTAACACTACACCGCCAACCCACGGGTAAACAACCAGTCTCGGCAAGCTTCAAGATCAAGTCAACTGCCCATACAGGGTAACGTGGTGTGCATAGTTGTCAACTGAGCGTACAAGGCTCGAAGGACTCGGTTCTTAATTGCCGGGGCAGGCCATCTCTTCAACCACAACTTCAACAACCAACAAACTCGCCGCCAAGGCCGAAGCCTCTAGTGTACCCGCCACAGGTACTCTCATAGGGACTTCCCGAAAGTCCCCCAGCTCCTCATACTGCCTCTTGCCCCCGCTAAATAGTTATGTATAGTTATTTGCAATACTCACATATTTGAAGCACAGTTCAAAAGCATTTAACACAAATTCTATTTTATAGTGATAGGTGTGAGATAAAAATAAATGCGACTAAGCATGGCTAAGCATAAAAGTAAAATAAATGTACTAAAGCAATCTTAGGGTTAATATTTGTGGAACAGTAAACAGGCACGGCTTAGGAATGTTGCTAGCACATTTTAAAGTAGTTGACATGCAAAATTATGGTTGCAAACAAAATATGCTGTTTAAAATGCTGGGACAATGTGATCAAGGAACGCGGCTTGCCTGGCAAATCGGGATCGAAGTCGGGATCTGGATCGTCGAACTGAGCTGGCTCGCAGAACTCCTCCTCGGGAATAGCAGCTAATCATAACACGAACAAGAGGGATTAGACACTAATTACGTGACAAAGAATAGAACCGGAAATTGAATCTAAATCGAAATTACTAGACTAAAAATACGCAAAACGTTTCCCGGAAAAACCCTACACGACAAACAAGACGAGACTAATTAACGGAACAATTTCGGGATTAATTGGAGATCTAACAGGATTCCCGAAAATTGTAGACAATCAAGATCACAAGGATATAAATTAATTGCAGAATAATTAATCGCAGATTAAAATAGCAATTAATCTAACAATTAATCGAAACGGAAAAAGGAATTTAAGAGAGAGAGGAATTTCTCACCACGAAATTGGAAATCGAAGACGAAATCCAGAGGACTGAAACGCGAAAATCGGAGACCGGAGACTCGGAAAACGGAGGACGCGCTGGAGATCGAAACCTGGCACTTGCACTGGAGAATTCAGAAATGGACAAACCTGAAGCACGCACTGGCTCGGGAGAAACAAAACTGGAAGCACGCAGCTAAACATGGAGAATATGAGAGAGAGAGAGAGACCGGTCCTCACCGACGCACTGGACGATGGCAAGGACTGGGGCGGTGTCACGCATGAAAC
>BCLG01000005.1:381100-416325 GCA_001602295.1 Zoysia matrella | reverse complement strand
GGTGAAAATGGGGGTTGGGAATTAATCTGAGATTAATTGATAATCGTGAAATAATTAACAAGGCTGGAGAGATTAATTAGAGAATAGATATTTAGTGACCCGAAAATTAATTTGGGAAAATTCCAGAAATAATTTTAGTCAAATGTAAAAATTACGCGGACTAAATTATTTCGGCACCGGATTAATTTAGACGAACGGATTTCGGATTTGGACGAAACAAATTTCGGAATGAAGGAATTTTTGAACGAGACAAAAAATTCGGACAAACAATTAAAATGGAACGAAAATTGGGGAAATGCCACTTTATTAATTCGAGAATTCTGGGATGTTACACGAATATTCACCAAGATTTCTAGGTCTTCTGTGATGCTTCTCGTCCGGGTTTGGGTTGTGTGCTGATGCAGAACAAGAAAGTGGTGTGCTATTCTTCGAGGCAGTTGAAGAAGCATGAGTTGAACTATCTGACGCATGATCTAGAGTTGGCCGCTGTTGTCCATGCTTTGAAGATTTGAAGGCATTATCTGATCGGCAACAAATGTGAGATCTACACCGACCACAAGAGTCTCACGTATATCTTCACCCCGGCAGAGCTGAACATGAGACAAAGGAGGTGGCTCGAGTTGATTAAGGATTATGATCTTAGCATCAACTATCACCCGGGTAAAGCCAATGTGGTAGCCGATGCTTTGAGTTGCAAGGCATATTGTTCTTTTTTGATGTTTGGGCAGTCAGAGCTTCTTGCAGATCTGACCAGTTTGGGAGTTGAGATTGTTTCTCAGGGTTTCTTGCGCGAGCTCAGGTTGCAGCGGTTATTGATTGAAGAGATCAAGTCAGCTCAGAAGCATGATCGAGAGATTTAGTTGATCTTGAAGAAAATGAGGAAAGGCAAAGCACCGAGTTTTCGTGTGGATCAGCAGGGTGCTTTATGGTTTGAGGACTGTATCTGTGTTCCGAGAGTGCCAGAGTTGCGGGATGCCATTCTAAGGCTTATGATTTGAGGTATTCTATCCATCCAGGCTGCACCATGATGTTCGAGGATCTGAGGACTCGTTTCTAGTGGGTTGGCATGAAGGTAGACATTGCTGAGTATGTTGCTTTATTTGATGTTTGCTGATGAGTTAAGGCTGATCACCAGAGATCGGTTGGATTACTGAAGCCGTTGCCGATCTCTTCTTGGGAGTGGGATGACATCAGTATGGATTTCATCACAGGTTTGCCGATGACGTCTCGCCATCATAATGCTATCTTGGTGGTGGTGGATCATTTGACGAAGACTACTTATTTCATCCCTGTGAGCGAGAGGTACTCAGTTGATCAGTTGGCCAGGTTGTACTTGATCATATCGTGAGGTTGCATGGTGCGCCGAGGAGCATTCTGTCAGATCGTGAGCCTCAGTTTACCGCGAGATTCTGGAGGAGCTTGCATGAGGCTATGGGTATATACCTGGTGTACGGTTCAGCTTATCATCCTCAGACAGATGGTCAGTCGAAGCGTGTGAACCAGATTCTAGAGGATATGTTGAGGGCTTGTGTGATCACTTATGGGCAGAGCTCTGGGAGGACAGTCTTTCTTTTACGGAGTTCTCTTAAAACAACAGCTTTCAGGCCAATTTGAAGATGTCGCCTTTTGAGGCATTGTATGGTACGAGATGCCGTACCCCGCACATGTGGTCAAAGGTTGGTGAGAGGTCATTCTTCGGTCCTGATTCGATCAAAGTTGCAGAAGAGAAGGTTAGATCAAAGAGTATCTTCTGGTTGCTCAGAGCCATCAGAAGAGTTATGCGGATAGGAAAAGGAGGCCCCTTTCTTTCGAGGTTGATGATTGGGTGTATCTCAAGGTGTCACCTCTTTGTGACATGCGTCGTTTCCATGTCAGAGAAAAGTTGGTTCCAAGGTTTGTTGGTCCTTTTCAGATTCTGAGGAAGATCAGTGAGCTTCTTATCGAATGGAGTTGCCATCCGAACTGACGGGGTGTGCATCCTGCGTTCCACGTCTCTCACTTGAAGAAGTGTCTTCGACTGCCGGAGGAGCAAGTTGTTCCTGATGGTTTGAATATTCAGGACACACTCGAGTACCTAGAGTACCCTGTGAAGATTCTTGATGAGGCGTTCAATGAGATGAGGAGGTCCAAAATCAAGTTTCTTAAGGTCCAATGGAGCAACCACACCGAGCAAGAGGCTACCTGGGAGAAGGAAGAGAGTCTGAGAAAGGAGTTTCCCTACCTATTCGAGTCTGTTTCTTGATCTCGAGGATGAGATCTTGTAAGGAGAGAGTCTGTAACATCTCAGAATTTTTAAATTAATTAAAGGGAAGATTATCCCAGATTCATTCCGTACGGTTTTGAAATTCTCCTTTTAATTTTCTGCCGTCAAAATAATTTTGGTTCGCAGGCTTTTGTTGGGCCAAGATTAATTTTCACAGCCCTTAATTAATCCTCAAAATCATTAATTAATTTCCAAACCTCCCCTATTTAACTCCTCTACAAATATCTCCTCCATTTTACCCCATCCCACCAACCCCTCTCTTCTCCTCATTTTTCTTTCCCCACTCCCAAGTCTCCAGCAGAGCGCTGGAACCGTCGTCGCATGCCGGTCCGCATCGCTCCATTGAACCGTGCGACTCCATTTCTATTAGCGTCAACCGCTCGCGATCCCCGCGTGGACCTTGTCGTCCGTCGCGCCGTCCCCGAGCCGATCCCCGTCGCGAGTCACTCCGATTCCCGTCGCCGTCACCACTGCCCGACTCCGTCCGCCTGTCACCTGGAGCCATGCGTCGCCGTCAACCGCTCGATTCGTTCCGATCCACGCGTCGCCAACCCAGTCACTGCGACTCCAGTCTGCGTCGCCCATCGATCGCGTTGCCTATTTCTGTTTCCGGTCCAGCGCTCCGATTCCGTCTCTAGTGCACCGACGCTGATTCCACTGCTCTCTTCTGTGGAGAGAATCAAATCCCTCTCGTGATTTAGATCGTGGAGTTGGTTGCTAATGAGGGTAGTTAGTCGGCTGCTAATCGCTTTGCGGTTAGTCTAGTTTCTCGTAGTCTAAACCTTCAAGGATTTTTGGGGAACTCTATTTGGTCTCAAAAGATTTCCAAAATTGTTCCGTTAAATTCGTCTCGTCGAGAACGTCGTGTAGAATTTTCCGCACAACATTTTGAGGACGTTTAGCCTAGTAATTTAAATTTAGATTTAATTAATCAAATTTTAATTGTCGCATACCTAGTCTCACCCCTATTCATATTGTGTTTAGCTGGTGATCCCGAAAAAGAGTACCGCGAGCCCGCTCAGTTCGACGACCTGGATCCCGACTACGATCCTGAGCTACCAGGCAAGCCATGTTTCTTGATCACTTTTGTATCCAGTATTTTAAACTCCATGTTTTGTTTGCAACCCTAATTTGCATGCCAACTGTTTTAAAATATGCTAGCAACATTTCTAAGCCGTGCCTATTTATTGTTCCACAAATATGTGCCCTAGTATTGCTTTAGAATAATTATTTTATTTTTATGCTTAGCCATGCTTAGTCGCATTTATTATTATCTCACACATATCACTATAAAAATAAAATTTGTGTTAAATACTTTTATACTGTGATTCAAATGTGTGAGTTTTGAAAATAACTATATATAACTATTTAGCGGGGGCAGGATGGAGTATGAGGAGCTGAAGGACTTTTGGGAAGTCCCTGTGGGTGTATATGTAGCGGGTACAACAGAAAGATCTGGGCTGGGATATTTCTGTAAGACTTGTTGGTTGTTGGCGTTGAGGTTGGAGAGAGTGCCTACCCCGGCAACTAAAGACCGAGTCTTTCGAGCTTTGTACACTCAGTTGACAACCATGCACACCACATTACCCTGTATAGGCAGTGACTTGATCTTGAAGCTTTTCGAGACTGGATGTTTACCCGTGAGTTGACGGTGACGTGTTAGTGTGGTGTAGAGCTATGACTCTATACATGAGATCGAGATACCCCACCTGATCAGTGGCAGGCTTTTCACAGCTCCAGGACCCTATTGTGTAGACACTTGAGATCTATATCATGAAGGACGAATAACGCTAGTGAAAGCTTGTGGACGGGTCTTGTGTGTTCGTCGGGACTACGACGGTTGTTCTCGATGACACTTCTCGTGGGTATAGGTGCATAAACTCTGCAGAGTTACAGTCAATGCGCATTGCCACGTCTTTTTTGGAAGGACACCCCCTGAGTTGTGCTTCTCGTTGATTAGTTTTGTTTTTCTTCCTCTTCTTCTATTTCAAAATATTTTAGACCCCGGCATTTGAGCTGTGGCCGGGTGTGTAGATTACACTGGCATTTAACATGAACCCCCATTTGAGATAACGAAGATCCCTGAGGGGCAAGATAATAAAATTTGACAGCTTTAAAATAAATCTTTTTTGCATCTTTACAATAAAACAAAATGTTTTAAACATGCATTTAGCACTTGAGCCAGCCTTTAGCTTTGAAACCATTTGCATGCATATATTGTTGTTAGGTAGTACGCGGTTTGCTGAGTATTCATACTCACGACTTTTTAATTTGTTGTTTTCAGAGGATACCCACAGCTTCGACTTCGACTACGTCTCTGACGGACCGTGAAGTCACCTCCTATGCTCAAGTGTGTCTGCGTGGAGGAGGTTCGCTACCGCTGCCATAATGTTTCTTGCGTTGCTGCATTTTATGGATTTTTCGATAGTGATCGTTCTGCTTTGAGATGTTTCCGGCCTGCGTGCTGATGGACCCTTTTGGAAGATTTCATTCAAATAAATTTGTATTGACTTGCTATTTTTTATTTTTGTTTCATGTTTAATGCTTTTGTTATGGTTTATTGATTGATCGCTTGTGATGTCATGCTTACCAAACTTCTAAGATTGGCAAGGTCACAGAAAATCGAGACTTATCGAAAGGTAAGAAAATCTCGGTCGTTACAAGAACAGCATAGAAATGGTACAGAAAACATATTATTGTTTCACATATAACATAATTTTATAACGCAGACTGATATAGACGTCTGCTAACACAACCATTGTTTTTTACGGAGCCAGCCAAACAACATGAGACAGCACAAAACCCACGAACACTACTAAACCAGAAGCTTGAATATAGAACTCATAGTAACAGATACAACCCACTTCAGATACTCCCGTCACCTCAGTTGACGAATTGAGACCGCGACTTTATTTAGTTTCCTGTTCCAAATCCATGGTTGTAGTCGAACCACAATGAAAGGATATTTTGGCATGAACCTTTCTTTTACGGATAGACCTCGATGATCCCTCGAGGCCCAATTTTGTTCACAATCTTATAGTCACTGAACCCTGCTTTTGTGAAGATCTCACGGAAGTCATTTTCATCACGTTGCCTACCACGGGTATTCACAAACATGAGCATGTCCAACAAAAGTTGTGCTTCATACATAATTGGCCCAAGAGAATGGCTCAGCACCGTTTCTATAATGATCACCTTCCCTCCCTCTTCTCGTGAAGGAATTGCCTTCTGGCATTGCTCTAGGATCTTCACACAATCCTCATCATTCCAGAAATGGAGTACAAGCTACAGTAAATGAACTGGATTATGTAAAATTTTGAGTATAAGGTATGTAAAACTGCAGCCATCCTAATACCAAACATATGATACAGCTATGCTTTCTGAATTTTATTATTTTTTGCAACAAATTACGTCAAGGGAGTTATAATTTCAAACCTTGAGCAGCACCGCTTGAGAAGGTGGGATACACTTGAATATGTTGAGCACAGCACCATCAGTTGGGGCAGTATCAATAGCCCGTGGCTGGTCAAGCACATGACACTTTATGTGAGGGTAAGCCTTCATGATAGCTCTTACTGTTGTGCCATCGCCACCACTACAGTCAGTGAGTGAGTGGACTCCATTAAAAATTTGACTGCACTCCCGTATTATCGTCCCCATTGCTAAATTGTCATGTGCTGCCACACCTTCTTGGACTATCCTGTCGAGCTCTTCATCAAATTGTGCCGTCTTCTCATGGAGGAGTGGTACACCATGTAACTCCTCGAATGGACATGGTAATGGGGATGATAGATCCTTCTTGAACCAATCAGCAAGTGTCAATGATGCATCGACATAGTGCTTGGAAATTGTTCCAAGCACAAAATATTTTTGATAAGTGTGGTCTTCTGCCTCCACACCTTCCACCAAAAGCCAAGACAATGGATTGAGGCAGAAAGTTTCAACTTCCGAGTTGTTATCATCAGAAGTAAAGATGCCTGAGGTGACTAGCAAACGCATCAGGCGACGGAGGGACGGCAGCTTATTTGTGGGAAGGGACAATGCCGCGACCAGGTCTGGTAGACTGGCAGAACCACCAAGGTCATGGATAGCAGTAGGAATTCCAAGCTCAACAGCGCACTTGAGCGCCATGGAGGTGAGGTAGTAGAGGCTGTGGCGCCACAGATCAGCTTGCGCCTTTAGCAGCTGAGCATCAGTTGGAACCACCATGGTCTGAGAACGAGTTGCCATGGAGGTGACTAGCAAATATTGCAGTGTGAGTATTTGATACGAGCTGCTTTTAGTGTCCTGCGAGGGTTTATATACACACGAGCTGAGCAAATCTCTTAAACTGGCCACTCTGATTTTGTTCAAATTAGAACTTAGTGGTATGTTTTATATTGAGTTCCCGCTGTCCTCTCGTGCTGCGCGTGGTAGTTGAGTACTATAATAGTACTACCATCATTGAATACAAGTGAGATCCATGACAGCGTGGAATACATGATTGTCTTATCTTCAATGTCAATGGCAAAAACCAAAGTCCCTGGCTATAGGCATAGCGAATGGACATCGAAGCGTGCTATATAAAATAATCGACCAATCAGAGCACAGAAAGCTAATGTTTAGTAGAATTCGTGATCAGAAATGGTTAATGCAAGTACCATTGGCATCTATTGACTGAAGATCCATATGGCTGTGTAAGAGTTTTTCCTCCATCGATTATGTAAGACCCTGATTGTTGTTCATTTTAGAATATATGCTCATTGTTCTTTTTTTTTTATCAGTATGCACAAGTGCAGAGAGACGAAAATTCAATAATGGCTATAACCATACTTGAGAAAGCTTTTCAAGTCAAAGGAAAACGAAAATATTGTATAACACGCTAGTGATATTTGTCTGATCCACGCTCTGTGTAAGACATACTTTGTATAATTATGTAAACAACGTATGATTACAAGTAACCAAGATGATATGGGACACTGATCTTAAATCTGCATCATTGCGAGCAAATCCCCTAACACGAGCTATTTTAAATTGAATGTCGCAAACTGACAATAGCTCAGTTGATTAGGACCTCTAGTTGTGAGGTCACCTACCAGAATTCAAATCCTGGTGTGCACAATTTGTGAAATAAAAAAACCCACTCGCTGTGTTCCATTTACTCGGTTGACCCGATCTGTGATGGGCGGGCCCTTATGTATAGGTAAGCCCAAAGCATAAGTTAAGGTCCGAACCACAAGAGGCGGCTCTCTGAGGGTGGGACCAAGGTTCGTGTGTTTTTTCGACTGGTTCCGGTTGAGATTCTACTTAATGAAAAGCCATGGGGCCTTCTTACCCTCACCGGTTTTTTAAATTGAATGTCAATTTCCATTTGTAGGTTTCCTTTTGCACATATTTCTATTTAACAGCACAAACCCTTGTCAAGGAAAAAATAGAGAGTCCCTGCTTGTTATTCACTGCAGATTATGTGGTCATTGTTCGTTTCTATTGGTATACAATACAGATCTTACAATGCACAGAGACACATATTCAATAATGGCCCCAACCGTGGTGGGGAAAGCTTTTCGAGTGAAGAGAAATCGTAAATCAGTTAGGATACGCTAATGATCTTGTCCATTGGACTTTCTCGGAGCAAGCCACACCAACTCTTGTAACATACATATAATAATGTAATAAACAATAGAAGATAACAAGTGCTTAAGATAACGTGGGTAACTGATCTCAAATCTGCATTATTGCGATCCAAACCCCCTAGTGTGTTATTTTATAGTTGGACGTACATTTTCTTAGGTAGGTTTCATCTTGCACTCAGTTTTATTTAAATGTATCCATCACTGTCAAGAAAAAGCAAGTGGAAGTTCCTGCTAGTTCTTCATTTCGGAATATATATATCCATTGTTCGTTTTTTTATCAGTATGCAGTGGAGATCTTGCAACTATAGAGAGATACAAATATTTAATAACGGCGCCAATGACAATACTTGGATTAAATTTAACAGAAATAAAAAAAACACGTAAACAAGCCAATGATCTTGTCCAATCGATGCTCTGTGCAGCCTACATTAACTTTTTTATACAATTGAAGATTGCCTTTACTTTTTTAATCTTTTCATTGTTTTATACTGCATTTTCGCTGTCCTCGCGTGGAGCGCGTGGTGGTTGAGTACGTCCATTGAATCTCAGTTGCGGGATAGCGTGGAGTACATTTTTTTTTTGGATGGATTGCCTGTAATGTTATGGATAATCAGCAGTTGTTAATGCAACATGCGTTGGCATCTACTAAGGGCATGTTTAATAGAGATTCTGGAGCTGCCTTTGCAATTGGTTATAGCAGCTTATGTTATTATCTCTATCAAATTAACACTTAAACCCTGTTGTATTTATAAACATCTATATTAATTTTTGTATTTTGTATTTTGTATTACCATCCATAAGATGCAAATCGTAGTAATTTACCATTTTTTCCTTCCCACGAACTATAAACTGTATGAGATGAGCTGTGGAAAACCAGATAAGTTGTTTTGCCAAACAGTTTTGACATAAGAACTTTGTGGATAAGCTAGATAAACGTTTTTCACAAATAATCCAAAGTACAAGATTTTTTTAAATAATCATAATCCTTACCAAACGGGACCTAAATGTAGACCATGCGCTATTACAAAGCTATTCCTCCATTCCACTTTCTAAAAAAACAAGCCGATGAACTTATCGTATTGATGCTTACATAAATTATATCAACATCTGTATAATTATGTAATAAGCAATTGAAGGTTACATCCAATTAAGATGACGTGAGAGACTGATCTCATGTAATTAATCTAACGATCTTGTCTGACAGATGCTCTGCATATGCCAGACTAACTTTTATATATAATGGAAGATTACAAGTGATTAACATGACGTGTGATATTGATCACAAATCTGTATTATTGTGACCCAATCCATGAACACACTGTTCTAGAATTGAAAGAAGAATTTCTTGGTTATTTCTTCTTGCCCTCGAATTATTTAATTTACCAACCATTGTCAATAAAATGCTAGGAAGTCCCTGTTTGTTATTAATTTGGGAATACGTGCTATTTGCTTGATTCTTATCAGTATGAAGTTCAGATCTTACAGTGCAAGGAGACACAAATAGTCAATAATGGCCCCAACATACTTGGGAAAGCTTAATTGTAAAGTAAACGGAGATAAAAAATCAGGTACAACATGCCAATGATATTGTCTGATTCACGGGCGAGGATTAGCTTTCCTGACGAGGTCAAAGGGGTGTTAAATGGTTGATAACCATAAGAGAAGTGGTGCTGCGATTGCGAGGTATGAATCGTTTTGATTTGAGACTAGATTGATTGTGTGTTGCATCTCTACCAAATTAAGAGTTATCACGACCTGATGGAAGATCAAAAAGCACGGTCACATCAATTGAAACTCAATCCCCTATCACGCACTATTTCACTACTAAGTGAAGAGTTTCTTGGGCAGGTTTCTTCTTGCACTCAGAATTATTTAATTGTACCAATAATTGTTAAGAAAATATTAAAAGAAATCCTTGCTTATTGTTAATTTGAGAATATATGCTCATTGTTCATTTTTTATCTGTATGCAGTACAGGTCATACAAGCACAAAGAAACAAATATTGAATATTGGCCTCAAATTAGTATCCCATATGCTCGGGAATTGGCAAAGAGCCTCGATAGGAGTTACACAAGGTAGTATGCTTTACAAGCAATTACATTTTGTTGGGAAATTTAGGGATACCGATACGATATAATATTTACCGTTACAAATGCAGATCCTTTATGCAAGCTGTTTTTAGGAGGTACATACTAGATAAGAATATGGTCACTACTGCAACATAACAACAAAACAAATTATCTACTCAGGGCGGCGAGAAGAGCTTTAGAGAATTGTGCTAGAGAACTTTGACAGTTACGAATGGAAATTAATTTCATAATAGCCGTTCACTATAACATTTCCACCTTTTTTCATCACTTTCGAGAATCAGCAAAAGGCGCTTTACCGGCAGTTAAACTGTAGGCAAAAGTCACCTGACACTTTGTAAACAGTAATTTTTTGCCGACAGTTTTTACTCTTTCCTGACACATGACGTGCCACCGTTTGGCCGCTTTGCCGACACTTGTTGCATTTACCGACAGTTCCAATAATTTAGCAACAGTTTATAAGTTTTGCCGACAGGAAAAGTGTTGGAAAATAATTGTTCTGGCATGCTAACGCAGCCAACTTTGCCTTGCTAATAAACTATTGGCACAAAGGAAGCTTATATTTTGAATATAATCAACATAATCCACATTTCACTGAACCATCACAAAAGACTGGAATTTCTTGACATCATGTATACAAACAACAGAATTCAAACAGTCATAAGCAGATCACAAGTTTATCAGTTGTCCCAAATTCAGACAGTTCAGACAGCCACATGATCGAAGTTTAGGGAAATAGGTGCATTATCAGGCAGCCACTAGCTCAGAAGTTTATCAAACATACAGCAACATCCCAAATCGGTAGCCACGAGATCAGTTTGAGAAACAGGTTTGTTATCAGGCCAAAATATCAGGCCACCTGAACCTCAATCTGCACCTAATTTGGCTACACGCCACAAATAAAAAAAAGCGCTAAACAGTCCAGCCAGCCCACCGACGCCAAGGGAAAAAAAGCTTGGCAGCTCATGTGCATGGGTGGTCAGATCATGGCTTTTCCACGAGCCAAATCCTTATTTTACCATCCTAAAACTGGTTGATGCTTTACAAGCCATCGAAAAGTTAGTTTTTTTTATCTGCTATCGAATCTGAAAACTATGTCTTTCATGCCACTTTTATAATTTGACTCCCAAAGTTTTAAAATTGGACTAACTTAGAAAAACCATGTAATAAAATTTTATGTATTCCACCTATATCATGATGAAGCCATATAACAAATTTCTATTTATTCATTTTATTTCAGCCTTGATGATTTCATTAATTTCAAAATATATAATACATGAAGAAATCTATTTGTACAAGCTAATAATTGCACGATATAAAATTATCATAATAAATAAATAATTCTGGTGATGAAACTAGATATTCTTTGCAGTATAAATTAAATAGCGATGGTGACAAAGTAGACAAAATGGCATGTGAGGCATCAATTTCAAATCTGATGGTGGATAAGAAAATTTTAACTTTTCAATGGTTTGTAAGAAAAAGTCTATCTTTGAATGGTAAATAAGGAATTTTCTCCTTCCCCACACGCGGTCGAAGTGGAAGATTACTGGAGCAACAGATCAGGAGTGCATCCCAATCTGCAAGCCCGTCTCCTTCCTCTTCACCTCCTTCTGCTACCATCCCAAAGGTTGAGTTTAATTTTTTTAGAAAAAAATACAGATTCCAACAAGCTCTTAGTAGATAGTTAATAGTAGCATTTCCTTGAATAATGTAACACTTCGTGTTTCGACGTAAAAGAGCCAATTGTTCATGTCCGAAATCACGGAACCGAGCTCAAAAAGAATTTAAACAATTCCAACTAGTTTCAAAAATTAGTTTATATTTCAAAATGAGAGTTCAAAACTTTCAATAAAATGATGTGAAACAAAATTTTAACTTGAACGTTCATGCAAAAACTTGAATTTTAGAAGTTTTTGTAAAATTTTATTTAAGGTTTAAAGGTTTCAAATAAATTATGTTTCTCTGAAAAGCTTGCCTGAATTTGAAATTCAATAAATTTTTATTTATTTCGATTTTCAACTTGACTCAAAAATAAAAGTTGTTCCTTTACAAACGTTTTACCACGCTATCAAATTTCAAAATTTTTGGAGCTCAGGAAGGATGCCTTTCGGATTAAAACAGAGAGCAGCGCAGAAAATCAACGAAAATCAGGAAAAAGAGAACTCGTGGGCCCCGCCCGTCAGCCTCATTGCTCCTCCTCCAACCTTCAGCAGCCAGCGCAGTGGCCCGCTGCCGCTCGCGCCGCGACGCCCCCCCCCTGCATGCTCGTCTCGCTACCAGAGCGCGCGCCCGCGCAAACACGGCGATAGCCCCGTGTCCACGTACCCTAACCGCATTCCATCTCTCCCTCACTCCTCACTCTCTCTCGGTCGCCACAGGGGCCGCCGCCATTGCCGGGCGACCCCGAGCTCCACCGGACGAGCCACCATCGAGCCTCCCTCCTTGTCGACAAGCTGCGCCCGCTCCCTCGCGCACTCTCCCCTACCCCAATCCACCTCCTTCTCCACCGAGCCAAGCAAATTGAAGTTTTCCTCAATTTTCGAGTTGTGGAGCTGCTGGCCAAACGCCGGCCCAATCCGTCAAATCCCTGTGAAGGTTCCTTGATTCCTTCTGGTTCTAGCTCCTCCAACTTCTGACTCATCCTACGCACTCAAGTTTTAGTCGATTCTGTGACGTTTGGTGCAGGGATTTGAAGCTTCAACGCTGATTTTTGCCTGAACCAATGGAGCTCACCGACGACGCCCCTGTTCCGGTCTCCCTTGACGTCGACAACACCTATGCCGGTGATCTCCCAGCTCCGGTGAAGCTCCTTGTGCAGGTCTTGTCGAACCTCATCGACGGTGTCGAGCTCGCGAGGCCACCGAACATCGCGCTGCGCTGCCTTTTCGCCGTCAGCCGATTCCGGTGAGCACCCCTGTCCGAGGACCCCCTCACGAGGTTTCCCATGTCACGGCCATAGTTTTGCCCTCTGCTCCGGCGCCTCTCTCCGATGGCGCCTTTTTCCGGCGAGCTCGCCGCCACCGTCCGGCGGGCCGGTGCCATGGCACCTTGGAGCCGGCCTCCCCTCCCCGGGATCTTCTGCACCAGCGCGATCCGGTGCGGCCGCACATGTGGCCACCGATTTGGCTGCCCTTTTTGGGCCAAGGGCCACTGAGGCCCACTGTGTGGCCTGCCCCAGATGGGCCGAGGCCCTTGTGGCCCAACGCAATTCAGCCCATTTAGGCTGGAATTTATTTAATTTGCGCAATGATTTATTTAATTGCCAGAAAACATTTTAAGTTAGTAAAATTCATCCTAACTCAGAAAATTATAAAATAAATTTTGTTAGGCCTCTGTCAACTAGAACAATATTCGGAAGCTAACAAGTTTTTATTTTATGCATAAAATTAATTTAATTATATCAGATTAGTAAATAATTCATTAATGTATTATCATTATTCCTTGGCATTATAAAATCTTAAAAAGTGTACTTTTCTGTTTCTTTAGTCAAACTTTATGTTTTAAAAAGTGTACTTCATTAAAAATACCTTTGTAAATGTTTTATTTTGTTTAAATAGTATTTAATTCATTATAAATCCTTTTGATTCCAATAAAATCATGAAAAATGTCTAAAAATATTGTTTATAACCTTTCTGATTTTATGCATAACTCAAATTATATTTTATGTTTTTGAAAACCATCTTAAAGAAGTTTTGCAACTAAATTTGTGTCTTTTGAAAATAAAAGGCTGCCATCACTTGTGTTTTTATTTAAAGTTAAACACTATTATAATTCCTTTCTTTGCATATCAGTCATGTTAGGACCCAACCCATCCAAAGGAGAGCTTGGAGGTGTTTCTTTAGCAAGTGAAGCTAACTGTGAGCAAAGTCCAGGCAAGCCCCGGTTCATTAACCTCTTTTAAGTTTTATTTTTATCTTTGTGGATGATATCAGTAATGTCTTGTGCATTAGGTATTAGGAGTTGTTTAAAAATCTAGAATTGCATGCTAGGTACCTTATTACCTATGTTTGAGTGCTGTTGGTACGGTTAACTCGATGTAGAGCTAGGCTAAGTTTTAGTTCACGGTAGAAGTCAAGTGAATGGATAGTCACTTGCGAGCTATAAAGTCGAGTGAATAGATAGTCACTTGCGAGCTATAGAAGTCGAGTGAATGGTTAGACACTCGTGAGCTATAGAAGTCGAGTGAATGAAAAGTCACTCGCGAGAATAACTTGAGACCGGGCGGGGATAGCGTATAGGAGGATTTAAGAAGGCTAGGCCTTCACGGTGGTAGCCCCGTCTGTGTCGTTAAGGACCGATTCGAGTATGACCCTGTAGAAAAAGTTTGAACGTACCGAATACATACTGCAATTATAGGCCCAGGAAACCGTAGTGGTTGGACGTAACCCTACTCCTCTTTAGGTGGTTAGTGGAGGAGAGACTTGGATCTAACCATGGACACGTCCTGCGTGGTGGTCACATGGAGGACCATGTTCTCGGAAGAAGTAGGGATCGAACCGGCCCTATGGTATTGTTGTGAAAGGTGGTCACGTATGGCTTCCAAGAAGCGCGTACGTGTCGTGTATTTCTGGTTTTTCTAGCTGGTATAAATCAATTATAATCGCTGCCCCTCGCAGTAACGAGTACGGCTTGTTCACTGTGTCATGTTGTAGTAAAAACACAAATAATAATAATAATAATAATAGAACTGTTTACTTAGTTTATAGCGATTGCTTGGCAACCATGTTTGATATAGTTTTATAGCGCAAATTAAATTTACCTTTTGTGAACTTAATTTACCGTTAAAAACATGACTGTAAAGACTCACTATATTAGCACTAGTTTTGCAAATGGCCATCTCATGTGAGTCAGCCTCATCATATCTTTGATGTTGGTTGTAGTTGGCCACGTTGACAGGTAAGACTTGCTGAGCATTTGAATGCTTAGGGCTTCGCTCTCTGTGGTTTTGTATGCAGGTGGTTTCTCTCTCCCTCCTCTGGACCAACTGGCAGAAGCAACCTCGAGGGTTGCTATGGCTGTTGGAAGCCTTGCTCACCGCATTGCTGTTTGTGTGCTACTAGAGAATGTATCGTATGGGCTCGATGGCATCTTATGTATAGTCTATAGGAGACCCTAATTCAGTTTATAGCTTCCGTGCTTTCAAAAATCTTGGTTTTATAAACCTAAGCAATAGTTTGTAGTATATTTGATCATTCTTGAGTTGTACTGTTAGTCCTCGCTTTGCCGAGTGACACCCGATAAGATTCTATGGTCGATGGATTGTCTCTTCTGTGGGACAGTCTATCACAGAGTGGTATTAGAGCAATATCTAGAACAGTACAACTTTAAAGCTATTTTCAAAAAACTAACTGCGCTGAAAACCCTTAGTTTTAGCCCAAATAAGGACTATATTAGTGCTGGTCTTATTAGGTGGTTATGTCAGAGTGCTAACTACCGACCCTTAGTTCGTGTAGAATTTGAGAGATCGTGTTTGTCACTGAGGTCACATACGGTCATCTATATTGGCCCATTTTTTTTTGTGAGGACCGTAGGACGTTGCATATTGAGCATTTGCATTTAAAAGTTATAAATAACCAAATCATCTAAAAAGAAATCTCCTGTCTTGTGTTAAATTAAAAAGTTGAAAAGTTTTGACCCAGCCAACTTTGGGGCAAAGCCGCTTTGAATTTCAACTGCCATCGCAGTTAGGACAGATTGCCTAAAAATTTGTGGAACCTTTATTATTCTAAATACTAGGTGGTTGGCCCGAAGATTAGAATTTTAGTATACTGGTTTGTATGCTCGAAGAAGATGAAGAAGGTCTAAGTGATCAGCAGATAGGAATGCCTGTACCTAGACCCAACCCTAATGCAAGTTATCGCGGCTATGTTTTAGTCGTAGAAAGAGCAGACGCAAGAATGCCTTCATTCCCAAACAAGTTTGCTTGAAGAGTTCTTGGTCATGTTGAAGATGCGAGAAGAGAAGCTTTAGGATGCTAGTATTCGAATGCTCTTCAAGCCTACAAGATCATAAGGTTACTAGGAACCATTTAGTGTAGTTTTTCCTAAGCCTTTCCTTCTCATAAATCATTGGCACCCATCCAACTCTAGGGATCCTATTTTGATGTCGTTACCTTCTGATTTGTGCCAAACCTTGCATACCAACTTTCATCATAAGTATTTTGAAGTACCTCTGGCTCATCTGTTCACGAAATTCACGACCAGGCTGCATCCCACGACTTCAAGTCCTTTGAAAAATCATAGCTCCATCATTTTTCGACCAATCTTCAAGGTTAAATGCCCAAACCCCATTAAAACCTCAATCTGTCCAAGACTGAATTTCAGCAAATTGATTGTCAGCTTTCAAGGAGCTTATCTCTTGTTCTGTTAGTCGTATGAGGACAAGTGAATATCCGTTGAAAAGCTATGGAAGTCCACAACAACTTTGTTATTCAACTCCCCTCTTGGTTCTGCCTCGAAAAATGTCAGAATCAGATTTTTGTGACTGCTGCTAATCCTGGACAGAGTTGACGCTTCGTTGTTTCACTACCCTTGTGTTCTAACCTTTTACACCAAACCTTTCATTCCTACTTTCATTAGGAATATTTGTCGAACGGCCATCTATTGCGACTGATCAACTATCTGTCATAATGCTCTTGACTCATATGCCTTATTCATTTGTTATCAACGAGCTGCCATCTTTTGGAAGCCCTCGAAATCTTTATAGATCATGCCTTGGGATCAAACCCACTTTTCACAAGCCCTCCTGTCTCTAAGAGATGACATGAGTGATACACAGAATTGCATGACCTAAGCCTATCCATTTGTTGCAATTATGCATCTTGGGGCATTTCATTTTGCATCATTGAGCATATGCACCATTCAAGTCCGCCATTACGTATCATGGTGCACCATCATTCTGCATCATCTCATATGTATCATGATATACACTGTGTCATTATGCATGCATATCTCCGCATGTGCACCAAAACATCGATGCATTTCGTCATGAGAGACATGTTAACCCATGCCATTTGATTCGTACTGCCATGTTCCTTGCCCTTTCTGAATTTTACATCCTTGTTGGCACGTCATATATGAGCTCGTCTATCTAAACTTTGCTCGAGAATACAAATTCGTTATAATCTTGAATAAATCATTAACCCCCCATCTCGTCTAAAAGGATCTGCGAGTTATTCATTGGATGTCCTTACCTTGATGAGCAAATAGCTTTAAATTATTGGTTTTTTTCAATGAATATTTACTTGCCTTGGCATCTCCCTAATCATCACTCTCTGAAACTTAGATTTACTTCCATTTGATCCCTTTTTTTTCAATCAATATTTACTTGCCTTAGCATCTCCCTAATTATCACTCTCTGAAACTTGGATTTACTTCCATTTGATCCCTTTTTCCTACCTAATACTAACCTATTGTATGTCACCACTCAAAATCCATTGTAACCTTTTGTTATGTATCCAGATCGAGTCCTTACAGTTGCAGATTTTGGAACCTTTCTTAGTAAACATGATCACTACCATGATCATGGCACTAACCAGATCTTTCATATCGATTCTAATCCCTTGAAATTTGCTAGTGGATGTGCTCTTGAAATTGTAATTTTGCTTTTGAGTTATGCCGGTTTGCCCAGGCGCTTCTCAAAATCAGATTATAGTAACAAGAAAACCTACTCCTAGGATCTTGATAGGGAAACCATGTGAATATTTTTCTGAACGAATGGTGTATTGTCCGGAGTATGCAACCGGGATGGAAAATATTGTACTTAGAATTCCTCATTGGAGCATCCCACCTCAATCCACCTTTAAGCCCATATCCTTGTTTGAGTTGAGACGGCTACCTGCGCTCCTCCGTAGAGTCTCAATTATCTCTTTTGAACATGATACCGTTCGTTTTTATCCAGCTCGAATCTAGAGAATCATTGTGTCACCATGTAAATCTTCCGCATATCCTTGCTATCGAACCCATGTGCTACTCGATAATCGTTATCGTATAAATCCTTGTCCATCTCAGTTGCCTTATCTCTGTATTAATTTATTCCTAGAAATTCACTATCTTATTTGATCAATCCTAACTTTTAGCGACCTTTTGTACTTTTGATTCTCACACAGGCAAGGAGCACAACCCTTCAGATTCAGAAATAAATTGGCCTTCTACTTTATAGAGATTTTCAGTCATTGCAAAGTTCACTGCACATTGATTGAGGACTGCGAACCTATCCATTGTATATGATCTTTTTCCCCACGTTGCAGTTAAAGGAATACTTGTAAGACCAAAAAAAATATCTGCATACGCACTTTTCGAAGTTTCTTCAACTCTGCTGAGGTTTTATTTTCCCCCACATTCGTTGTAAATCTTAGGATGAGATTTCTTTAAGGGGGAGGGCTGTAACAATTCGTGTTTTGACGTAAAAGAGCCAATTGTTCATGTTCGAAATCACGAAAAACCGAGCTCAAAAAGAATTTAAACAATTCCATCTAGTTTCAAAAATTAGTTTAAATTTCAAAATGAGAGTTCAAAACTTTCAATGAAATGATGTGAAAAAAAATTTTAACTTGAAAGTTCATGCAAAAACTTAAATTTTAGAAGTTTTTGTAAAAATTTTATTTAAGGTTTAAAGGTTTCAAATAAATTATGTTTCTCCGAAAAGCTTGCCTGATTTTGAAATTAAATGACTTTTTATTTATTTCGATTTTCAACTTGACTCAAACATAAAAGTTGTTCCTTTATAAAAGTTTTACCACGCTACCAAATTTCAAAATTTTTTGAGCTCGGGAAGGATGCCTTTTGGATTAAAACAGAGAGCAGCCAGAAAATCAGCAAAAATCAGGAAAAAAAGAGAAATCTCGTGGGCCCCGCCCTTATTGCTCCTTCTCCAACCTTCAGCAGCCAATGCAGGGGCCAGCTGCCGCTCGCGCTGCGACCCCCCCCCCCCCCCCGTCCACGTACCCTCGCCGCATTCCATCTCTCTCTTACTCCTCACTCTCTCTCGGTAGCCACAGGGGCAGCCGCCATTGCCGGGCGACTCCGAGCTCCACTGGCCGAGCCACCATCGAGCCTCCCTCCTCGTCGACAAGCTGTGCCAGCTCCCTCGCGCACTCTCCCCTACCCCAATCCACCTCCTTCTCCACCGAGCCAGGCAAATTGAAGTTTTCCCCAATTTTCGAGTTGTGGAGCTGCCAGCCGAACACCGGCCCAATCCATCAAATCCCCATGAAGGTTCCTTGATTCCTTCTGGTTCTAGCTCCTCCAACTTCTGATTCATCCTACGCACTCAAGTTTTAGTCGATTCCGTGACGTTTGGTGCAGGGATTTGAAGCTTCAACGCTGATTGTCGCCTGAACCGACGGAGCTCACCGAGGACACCCCTGTTTCAGTCTCCTTGACGTCGGCAACACCCATGCCGGTGATCTCCCGGCTCCGGTGAAGATCCTCGTGCAGGTCTCGTCGAACCTCGTCGATGGTGTCGAGCTCGCAAGGCCGCCGAACATCGCGCTGCGCTGTCTTTCCGCCGCCAGCCGATTCTGGTGAGCACCCCTATCCGAGGACCCCCTCACGAGGTTCCCCGGCGCCTCTCTCCGACGGGCGCCTTTTTCCGGCGAGCTCGCCACCACCGTCCGGCGGGCCGACGCCATGGCGCCTGGGAGCCGCCCTCCCCTCCCCGGGATCTTCTACGTCCGCGTGATCCGGTGCGGCCGCGCCTGTGGCCACCAATGTGGCTGCCCTTTTTGGGCCAAGGACCCCTAAGGCCCACTGTGTGGCCTACCCCAGATGGGCCGAGGCCCTTGTGGCCCAACCCAATTTAGCCCATTTAGGCTGGAATTTATTCAATTTGCGCAATGATTTATTTAATTGCCAGAAAACATTTTAAGTTTGTAAAATTCATAGAAAATTCATTCTAACTCAGAAAATTATAAAATAAATTTTGTTAGGCCTTTGTCAACTAGAAAAATATTCGGAAGCTAACAAGTTTTTATTTTATGCATAAAATTAATTTAATTATATCAGATCACTAAATAATTCATTAATGTGTTATCATTATTCCTTGGCCTTATAAAATCTTAAAAAGTGTACTTTTTTGTTTCTTTAGTCAAGCTTTATGTTTTAGTAAATTTTTATATTTATTTTCATTAAAAATACCTTTGTAAATGTTTTATTTTGTTTAAATAGTATTTAATTTTATTATAAATCCTTTTGATTCCAATAAAATCATGAAAAAGGTCTTCAAATTTTTTTGTTTATAACCTTTCTGATTTTATGCATAACTCAAATTATATTTTATGTTTTTGAAAACCATCTTAAAGAAGTTTTGCAACTAAATTTGTGACTTTTGAAAATAAAAAGTTGTCATCGCTTGTGTTTTTATTTAAAGTTCAACACCATTATAATTCTTTTCTTTGCATATCATTCATGTTAGGACCCAACTCATCCAAAGGAGAGCTTGGAGGTGTTCTTTTAGCAAAGAAAGCTAAATGTGAGCAAAGACCAGGCAAGCCCGGTGTATTAACCTCTTTTAAGTTTTTTTTAATCATTGTGTATGATATCAGTAATGTCTTGTGCATTAGGTATTAGGAGTTGTTTAAAAAATCTAGAATTGCTTGCTAGGTACCTTATTACCTATGTTTGAGTGCTGTTGGTACGGTTAACTCGATGTAGAGCTAGGCTAAGTCACTGTAGAAGTCGAGTAAATGGATAGTCACTCGCGAGCTATAAAGTCGAGTGAATGGATAGTCACTCGCGAGCTATAGAAGTCGAGTGAATAGTTAGACACTCTCGCGAGCTATAGAAGTCGAGTGAATAGAAAGTCACTCGCGAGAATAACCGGGCGGAGATAGCGTATAGGAGGGTTTGGGAAGGCTGAGCCTTCGCAGTGGTAGCCCCGTCTGTATCATTAAGGATCGATTCGAGTGTGATCTAGTTGAACAAGGTTGAACGTACCTAATACATACTAGAATTATGGGCCAAAAAAATCGATGTAGCTCAATATCTCTAGTGGTTGGACGTAATCCTACTCCTCTTTAGGCAGTGAGAGGAGGTGAGATTTGGATCTAACCATGGACACGTCTTGCTTGGTGGTCGCGTGGAGGACCATGTTCTCGGGAGAAGTAGGCTTCCGGGAAGCCCGTACGTGTCGTGTATTTTGGGTTTTTTCTGCTGGTGTAAATCGATTATAATCGCTGCTCCTCACAGTAACGAGTGCTGTTTGTTCACTGTGTCATATCGTAGTAAAAACATAAATAATAAAAATAATAATAATATGGACTGTTTACTTAGTTCATAGCGATTGCTTGGCAACCATGTTTGATATAGTTTTATAGCGCAAATTAAATTTACCTTTTGTGAACTTAATTTACCGCTAAAAACATGATTGTAAGGACTCACTATATTAGCGTTGGTTTTACAAATAGCCATCCCATATGAGTCAGCCTCATCATATCCTTGGAGTCGGCTGTAGTTGGCCACATTGACGGGTAAGACTTGCTGAGCATTTGAATGCTCAGAGCTTCGCTCTCTGCAGTTTTTTTGTGCAGGTGGTTTCTCTCTCTCTGCTCTGGACCAACTGGCAAAAGCAACGTCGAGGGTAGCTATGTCTGTTGGAAGCCTTGCTCGCCGCGCTGCTGTTTTTGTGCGGCTAGAAGATTCATCGTATGGGCTCGATGGCATTTTATGCATAGTCTTTAGAAAACCCTAATTCAGATTATCACTTCTGTGCTTTCAAAAATCTTGGTTTTATAAATTTAAACAACAGTTTGTAGTATATTTTATCGTGCTTGAGTTGTACTGTTAGTCCTCACTTCGCTAAGTGACAACCAATAAGATCCTGTAGTCGATGGATCGTATCTTCTGTGGGCGGTCTGTGACAAATAATATGATATGACAGATATTATTATGATTGCACCCAACTTTTCCTATAATTTGAGCTTACCCCTGTTTTGACATAGTACCGCAACACTTTTATATTTAGTGTAAAATATGAAAGAACAAAGGAAGTGAATATTTACACATAAATTAAATATTTTTTTTGGATTTACAATGTATTCCCTCTAGTTTTCTATTTTTTGTAATTTGCTATATCATTAATATATTGTAAATACAACAAGTAAATTTATACATTTAAATATTTTTTCGAATAATATGAATGGTCAAAGATGACTATAAAAGCCGGTGGTTATAATATTTTAAAACAGTCGGTTATTTACAGCGTGCCCAAGGTTCTTAGGTTCATAATAGGATCAAGAAAAAAAATAGAGAGATAATTCCTTATTTGGGCCTTAAAAAAGTCATGACTTCCCTTCTCGGCTCTTTTCGATTTAAACTTTCTAATATGGTCAAAATCCATTTTGGATTCCTTATTTGGACCTTTCGTCAATTTCGCCTCCTAACAGTGTTAAATGGGGGATTAAATTACCATTTTACCCTAGATGCTGTATTTATTTTATTTTGAGCATTATTTTTCTTTTTTTCATTGTTTGATAATATGATAATTTGCAAAAAATATTTAAAATTTATGTGTACAGAATGTCACATATCAAAATTTGCAAATATGATATTATCAAACTATACAAAATAGGAAATAAAAATAGTCTCGAATTGAAACAAATACGAAATTAGAGGTAAAATGCTCATTTTGTGTCTCACTTAACATTGTTAGGAGTCAAAACCAACGGAAATGACTCAAATAATGAACCAAAAATAATTTTTCACCATATAAGAAAGTTCAAATAAAAAAGATCAAGAAAAGAAGCCGTGACTTTTTTAAAGTACAAATAAAAATTTTTCTCAAAAATATAACCACAGAATGTACATCCTGACAGCGCTACCAATCTTCTTATCCTCCAATCTGACATACTCGTATCTCACTACAGCATCATCCCCCAATTTGAATCATCTCAGGACCAGAGAAGACCGAATATACCACCGTTGGTTGCCGTGGTGCGAAACCAAGAATGGTTCCGCAGATGGCGGCGCGCGCGCCACTGCCGACCACCGTAAATGCCGTGCACACGGGCACAGGGTTCACCGTCCTCTTGTAAGGCCCAAACCACTTGGCCATCACGTACCGCCGCTTCCTCCACGGTGGCACGCTGAGGCCGCGGCTTTTCAGCGAGCGCCTTGCCGCTGCCGCTGCGGCCTTCACTACCCGGCGCACGTCCACCGTCGAAGCGACGAGCACCTCCGGCAGGGCCGCATGCACCGCGTCGAACTCGGCCGTCGGACGTGCCACCGCGAACTCGGCCGCGAAGCCGACGTCCACAATGAATCGTGTCTCTGCGGACACGACGACGTCGATGTACTCGTAGTTGCCTGCTGCCATACTGCTGGACTTGTCCCATCGCAGTTTGCAGAGGCCCGCGTCGTGGCCGCGATCGCGTAGGCACGACATCACGGCACGCCGAAATGCCGGTCCGTTCGACCGGACTTTCTGCAGGCCATTCACAGCTTCCATCACGTCGGTGGTGAGGACGCAGCGCAGCTCATCAGATCCACTAGCTGGATCAATAAATCCTCTGATCTTCGTGGCCACGTCGGCTGCAGAGGCTGAGATGGTGCTCCTGTCGCCGTCATCCTCCTTGCCATCCGAGTCTTGGTTCACTGTGACGGTCGCCGCTGAAACGCTGGTTTCCGCCTCGAAGATGTACTCGTTGACGAGAATGGAGAGGGTGGCTGCATCAGGCTCGGTGCCGCTACTGTCGATGCTGCTCGGTAGGACGGTTATGCGTGCCCTGGCTGCAGCGTCGAGGGACGCAGTGACGCGCTTCGCGCGCGGGGCGGTCGTAGGCATGGCCGACAGCTCAAACCTTTGCAGGGGATGCATGTCGTCCGCGACCGCTGCTTCCACGACGAGATTCGACGCCGCTAATAGGGAGTTTGTCTATATGAATCGATCGATGGAGTAACCTACTGACATGTCAGTACAATGTCGACAGACTACGCCATTGTTAGCTCATTAGGAAGAAACTAAAGCCCTATAGTTGTAGCTCATTCACGAAATTAATTAGTAAATTACATAGGATCTGCTATTTTACAACTTAGACAAAATGATTCTGGTCAGCGTCGTGATGTCTGACAAACGATCTACATCAATGGTTTCAAATATTTGTAAGTAAATTTCACAATACTACATTTATTTTTGTCAAAACTATCACAAAACTACATATTTTGTGTCTCTTTTGTGTATTCATGTATCACAAAACTATAAATTTAATGGACGTGTATTACAACACAAAAAATTTATTTACATAAGTATCATGAAACTATAGATTCTACATAGCATCAATCTATTGTTTACGATACACTTCCTTTATATATAATATATAGTTGTGAGATATAAGTATATTCAATATCCTAAATATGTAGTTTTATGATAGTTTTAATAAAACATCTTTGTTTTTGATAAATTTACTATATTTCTTTGTTCCCATAGTGGCCATGGCCGATGACAACACTATGATTTGGTAAGGCTGCCTGGTACCAAGAATTAGAGCATCCCTAGAAGCTCTCCAATAACTTTTCCTAAGTCAAATTATAATGAAAAAGTATAAAAAAAATCCTCTAACAGCTCACCTAAATACCTCTTTACTTTCTAGGGTCCTGAGAAACATTCCGAGATCCTCAATCACATCTATTGTGCAACTAACCGTAAAAAAATAGGAAGGTGTTTAAGAGACCGAAGGAGTTTTTTACACTTTTGCTCGTAATTTGATTTAGGCTAGTCGGTCTCACTACCTCGCCTAGACTCATTTCTCGTTCCATAAAAGACTTCAATAAATGATAAAAAAACATCAAGAATGGCGAAACAACAGTTTTGTATATTCACAAGAATGACTAAAATTTTGTAATATTTGAGTTTACTCTTCTTTGCAACAGACATTTGAGTGTACTTAGACATAGGTGTTTTTTATATACTCTAAAAACGCTGCATACAGAATATCCGTCTCGAACCCTACGCAAGTCGGTGGTAGTGCACTGGGCTGATTTTTTTAAGACTCTACTCTTAGGAACATTTATGATGAATCTATTTAGGGGCGTTTGGATCTCTTTATTTTAGAGGAATTAAAATCTACATAATGAGATTAGCTTATTTAGTTTGAAATTTGACATTTCACAACTTTTTCAAGCTCACAAATAATACTATCTCAAATTCATTGGATGAGAGATGAAAATGGATTTTATAGATAATTATGCTACAATTCTATTCTTCAACTTATAACACACTCTTCAACTCACTTTTTTACAATAAAAATGCAACATATAAGTATGTTCATAACAATAAATATACAAATATATTCCATATACAACTATATTAATTTAATTAATCTATGCATAAAATTGTAATTCTTAAAATGAATTCAAAGATCCAAACAGACCCTTAGAAAAAAAAAGACAGGAGAACTGTTTGCTCTTGGAGGTGCCACATTGAATTTTGGGAAATATTCAGCGAATGCTGGATCAGTAACTCATAATCCCTGATGCATAGTTGTACCCATATTAGTCATTCAGTTTGTGGTTTTCTGTTGTTATTACTATTCAGATTATAGTATCTTTCAGCTCGAATCGACCTAGGGATGCAAATTGGGTACCTAATAGGTAATTGTAGGTCAACTCTTTAGTATGTTTGTGTGATTAATTTATGAAAGTGGGATGAATTTCTAATTTATTTGGAAACGTTTTTGGGTGGTGAGCTGGCCCAAGAAATGCAAATCCTGCATCCCTAACTCGACCTGAAGATATTACTTATTCACTAATTATAATGAGAAAACCCAGCAGTTTCATATTCTCTCATTGCACTGATTTTAAAAATTGTTGACGTTCAACACGTAAACTTGCGTTCACTAATAAAAAAATTGTTTTGGAGTATCCTTCATATTAAAACTGATCCTATTATATTGGCAGGAAAAATCATTTTATCTGTAGACATAAAAACAAAAAATGGAAAAATGATTAAAAAGAATTTAGAAATGTAGCACACCTTGATCCTTGTAACAACACTAGAAGAAGCCTGCAATGTTCAGCAAGTTGCTCCTTGGGTGGAGAGAGCATCAATCAGGAGAAACCAAGGATCTGTGTATTGTAAGTACTGCCGCAGCGCACGCGACCCGGCCGGGAGAGGAAAAAGGGGAGGGGGATAGCGCGGCTGGGCCGGTGGCGGAAGCGGGTGACTGGGCCGAAGGCGAGGGAGCGGGAGCGGGGCGGCGGGGTGGATTGGGCCGGAAACGGCCCAATCGCGGGGAGTTGTTTCTTTTTTTTTGTTTCTTTTTGTTTTTGAAAGCAATTTCAATTTCAAATAAAATCAAATAAATTCGAATAAACTCTATAAATTCGAAAAAAGAAAATTCCACTCAAACACTTATCAAGATTCAAATTTTAATTTAAAATTTTTCCTTTTTGAGTTTATATTCATTTTGTGAGATTTTTCTATGAAAATAAGAATAAAAGAAGGGTGTAGAAAATAAAAAATTGCTTGAGTGTTTTATTTACTTGGTTGAGATTTTGAGGGTATCACAGACCTACCTCACTTAAATGGAATGTCGTCCTCGAGATTCGACTGGCTTTCAAAGAGGTATTGAAATTCTTTCCGTAGGCCATCCTCTCTTTCCCAAGTTGCTTCTGCTTCGGTGTGATTATTTCATTGTACACGGCAAAACTTGATTACGTTTTGACGAGTCTATCGGATAGTGGTCTCTTTATCTGGATTGGTATTTCTTGGTATCGTAGATCTGGTTGTAAATCCATCGCTTCCAATGGTACTTGCTGCTCAGGTACTTGCAAACATTTCTTCAGTTGTGACACGTGGAACACAGGATGTACATCCGACAGCTCGACTGGCAGGTCGAGCTTGTACGCTACTGTCCCTATTTTCTTTTGTATCCGGTAAGGGCCTATATAGCGCGGCGCCAACTTCCCTCGAATTTGGAATCTTCTTGTACCTCGGATTGGAGACACTTTTAGATACATATGGTCCCCTTCTTCGAAGGCAAACTCTCTTCGACGAGTATCGGCATAACTCTTCTGCCTGCTCTGTGCTGTTTTTAGGTTACTCCTAATTTCTGCCACCTTTTCCTCTGCTTCCTTTATAATGGTTGGGCCGAAGAATGACCGTTCCCCGACTTGAGATCACATTAGCGAGGTTCGGCATCTCTGTCTGTACAGTGCTTCATAAGGTGCCATCTGTAGGCTGGTCTGATAGCTGTCATTGTACGAGAATTCTGCAAAAGCCAGGCTTTTTTTCCAGTCTTTCCCATATGTCAGTACACAGACACGGAGCATGTCTTCCAGTATCTGATTCACTCTCTCTGTTTGACCATCCGTCTGTGAGTGGTAGGCTGAGCTGAAATCCAACTTCGTCCCTAGTAAACCTTGTAGCTCTTCCAAAAGTGAGAGGTGAACTAGGACCCTCGATCCGAGATTATGCATGCTGGTACCCGTGCAATTTCAGGATGTTGTCTATGTAGAGTTGTGCTAGTTTGTCACCTCGGGCTTCCTTCTTGACTGCGATAAAGTGGGCGACCTTAGTAAGTCGGTCCACGATGACTCGTTTCCCTTCTGAAATCCATGGAGATTTCATCCCACTTCCAAGTCAGAATACGCAGTGGTTGTAGCAATCCTGCAGGTTTCTGGTGTTCGGCTTTCACTCTCTGACAAATGTTACATCGAACCACAAATTCAGCTATCTCCCTTTTCATTCCTTCCCACCAATATTTCTGCTTTAGGTCCTGGTACCTCCGTGTCGATCTCGGATGGATCGAATATGCTGAACTATGTGCTTCTTCTAGCACTACTTCCCTTAATTGTTCTACCCTAGGTACGTATATCCGCTGATCATGCCATACTGTTCCGTCTTCTTCTATTTGAAGTCGCGGAACTTTCCCTTCTTTTATCAGTTCCCTCAGCCGTTGGCTCTCATGATCTCGTGACTGGGCTTGCCGGTTCTACCTTCCAAGGTGGGAGTTACTTCCAGGGTGTTCACCATGCTGGGAGGGTCGACCCAAAGTTTCAACTTCTCCATCTCTTGGATTAGCCTAATTTCCTTGGTCATCTTCTGGATATGGTGGCAGTGTGATTTGCGACTCAGGGCATCTGCTACTATATTTGCCTTTTCGAGGTGATATTAGACATCTAGCTCATAGTCTTTGACTAACTCTAACCACCTTCGTTGTCTTAGGTTTAGCTCTGTCTGAGTGAAGATGTATTTCAGGCTCTTATGATCTGTATATATCTTGCACTTATTTTCGATCAAATAATGCCTCCAGATCTTCAGTGCATGTACCCCTGCGGCTAACTCTAGGTCATGCGTGGGATAGTTTTCTTCATGCTTCTTCAGTTGCCGAGATGCGTATGCCACTACCCGGTCTTCCTGCATCAAGACGCATCCAAGTCCCTGATGCGATGCATCACAGTATACTGTGAAATCCTTGTGTATATCTGCTAATATCAACACTGGGTCAGACGTAAGTTTTTCTTTTAGAGCCTGGAAGCTTTGCTCACACCGTAGTGTCCATTCAAACTTTCTATCTTTTTGGGTCAATTCAGTCATTGGCTTGGCTATCTTTGAGAATCCCTCAATAAACCTCCTATAGTATCCAGCCAATCCGAGAAAACTTTTTACTTCCGTGGTAGTAGTAGGTTGCTTCCAGTTCATGACTGCTTCTACCTTGGCGAGGTCAACTGCTACTCTTTGGGCAGTGACGATGTGTCCTAGGAAGGACATCTCCTGTAACCAAAATTCACATTTGCTGTACTTGGCGTAGAGTTGATGGTCCCTTAGTCATGCCAACACTGCGCGGAGATGCTCCTCGTGTTCGACAGTGCTCTTACAAGTATGTCATCTATGAACACCACGACATAATAGTCTAACTCTTCCATAAATATCTTGTTCATCAAGTTCATGAAGTATGCTGGGGCATTGGTTAACACAAAGGGCATCACTGTATACTCATACTGTCCATATCTGGTCACAAATGCTGTCTTCATTATGTCACTTTCTCTGATCTTCAACTCATAGTATCCTGACCTCAGGTCGATCTTGGAGAAGTACCTTGCCCCTTTTAGCTGATCAAAGAGATCGTCTATCCGGGGTAAAGGATACTAATGTTTAATAGTGACCTCATTTAATGCCCTATAGTCGATGCACATTCTCATACTGCTATCTTTCTTTTGTACAAAAAGTACAGGCGCACCCCAAGGTGACGAGCTAGGTCGAATGAATCCCTTCTCCTGTAGCTCGGCTAGTTGCTTCTTAAGCTCTGCCAATTCATGCATCGCCATCCGGTAGGGCCGTTTAGCGATGGGAGTTCCCCAGGGATGAGGTCGATCAGGAATTCGACATCCCTATCAGGAGGCATACCTGGTAATTCTTCCGGAGACACATCCGGGTACTCACAAACCGCAGGCACCTCTTCTATCCTCTACCCTTCTATACTGCACATCATAGAGTTGGTGTGCCCTCTGCGGGGTCGGCATATAGCTGATATTCCCTTGTGGTTGATGAAGGTTACTTCTCGAGCAGCACAAATAATGGTGGCTTCTTGTTGGGTTAACCCGTCCATTCCCAGTATAACGTCTATTCCAATTGACCTTAGTACTATCAAATCTGCTACAAATTCTACTCGACTTATTAGGATTTTAACCCCTTTGCAACCAAGTTTGCATTTGATGGTAGCCCCAGGTGACTTCGTCATTAGTGGCTTCTTGAGCAAGGTTGAATACAAACCCAACTTACTAACAAACTGAGAAAACACGAACAAATGCGAAGCTCCCGAATCAAATAAAACTGTGGCGAAGAGGGAGTTGACCAGATACTCACCGAGCAAAACATCGGGTGCCTCTTCTGCTTCATTTGCGTGAATGCGGTTCACGCGTCCACGTCCATACTGCTGTGTCCCTCTTGGCTGGGCTACTGACTTCTGAGGGTTGCGAGCTATTCCGGAAACAGCGGTTCTGGCTCTAGAGTGGGCAGGCATAGTGGTTGGGGGCCTGTTGTGGGGACAGTTCGCAATCATGTGGCCCGGTTCACGACAATTGAAGCATACACGAACCGTGTAGGAATTTTGGGGATTGTCGGGGTTGATCTTGAGCTACTGAGGTGCCACTTATTGGCGGACGAACTGCACAAACTGCTGGGGTTGTGGCGGATTTTCGGGGGCGCGATACTGCATTGACGGTTGATATGGGGGGCTTCTGGAACCTTTCGAACTTGGAGCGCTAGGTCCGGTCCTGCTGCCTCATTTTCTGCGCCTAGAACTTACGCTTCCTTTCTCCTTCCATTCCTGCCCGAGCCTTTTCCAGAAGGATGGTTCGGTTCATCAAGGTGTTGAAGTCAGTGTATATGTGGGTGACGAGCTGAGCTTGCATAACGTGACTCAGCCCTTCCAGGAATCGATCCTGTTTCTTTCTGTCAGTGTCAACCTCCCCAGGTGCATAGCGTTCCAGTTTCGTGAACTTCTTGATGTACTGGTTGACGGTCATTGCCCCTTGCTTCAGTGCCCGAAACTCGTTTCCCTTCATCTTCATTATCCCATCAGGAATATGGTAGGAGCGGAAGGCTTGCTGAAACTTATCCCATCGGATCGCTGCTGGATCCGCAACAGCCTCTCTGTAACTGTCCCATCATTCGCCAGCTGCCCCACAAGCTGGTGAGCGACTAGTATGACCTTTTCATGGTCGCTAGCCTCGACCATGTCGAGTTTCTTTGTTGATGTCATGCACCCAGTCGGCTGCGAGGGGCTCCTCGTCGGTATTATCAAATGTGGGTGGGCGGAGTCTCATGAATTCTGACATTCTGCTTTGGTTGCTGGGTCCTCTGCGGCTAGTCATCCCTTGTGCAATGGTATACAGCAGCTGAGTCTGAGTGGCCATCACATCTGCCAGTGTGGCAGGCGGATATGGTAATGCTTCTCCTGTAATTGCCCCTTGTACTGGTTCCACAGCTGCTACTTGGGACGCAATTCTAGCAGCAGCCCCGACTGCAATGCCTTGTACTAGAGGTGATGCTGCTATATGGGCGGGAGCAAGGGGCGCCACTTGATTTTCCCCATGGTGGTTGGACTGTGCTTCTTTCACTCTCGCTCTTCCTGGCGCCCTTTAGTTCCTTCTCGAGGAACGGTGTCGGTTGGCAGGAGCTCTTCTAGTGGCGGTGCGCCCCAGGCGAGGGCATTCTTCATGCTCCTTATTGTTGAGGTTGCGGGCCCGACGAGCTTGAATGTGGGCTGAGCGTTTTGGAGGCATCCTGTTATTTGCAAGAAACAGATGGTAGAGTAAATGGAGAGGTATGTATATTTTACTAGGATTAGTTTCTCTTTTCACACAATTATATAAATTTTTGTTTCATTTGTGATCTTGGTGTAGCGCACAATCATTGCAACAGCAAAAAAGATCGAAAGACAAACAAGCATACATCCATAACTTATATTACAATCAGAACCAAGTTCTACATAGGACTACGCGTGAGACACTACACACGGCTGACTGGATAACATGGGAGTCACTTCTAAGCATTACTACACAACTAGCACACCGCTAACTCTCCAGTACAAAAGATCACAAAAGAGCTGCCACACCCCTAAGTCCTATCATGCATCTACTCCTCACGGTCTCTGAAGAAAATCAAGCCACTCCTGGTGTAGGTCGATCCCGTCGTCCGTCAGCTGCTCTAGCGTGTAGAAGCTGTCCATAGGCTCAGCTCCCAGAACAGTAAGTGTGGCCTGGCTGTCCACCTCAGGTGCTCCTAGCGCCTCAGCTAGGATCTCCACACTGGGGTCCTCGTCAATGGGGTCGACGTAGAACTCAATCTCAGATGGGTCCTCCTCCTCCTCCATCAGGTCAAGAACGGCTATAGGGGTGCCGCCTCCTCCACTAGAAGTGTCCTCGTCAATGTCGGTTAGGATGAACACAGGGTGTCCTCCAGAGTAGTCGGTAGTGTAGCTGTCGGAGTCGCTGGGGTCGGTCGCCCAAGAAGAGGTCTCCATGGACTCGTAGACGATGTTGCGGGGAACGTCGGAGGAGTCGTGAGACCCTGAGTCAGCTCCAGAGTCGTGGCCCGAACCCGAGCCAGTGTCAGAGTCGTGGCCGAAGTCGGAGTCAGAACTAGGGTCAGAACTGGAGTGGTGGCTCGTCCTGGTGGGACCACCACTAGGCCCTCTCTCATCGTCAGACCAACGACAGAGCATCTCGCAGAGAGAACTCCGGGTAGCCTGGTCCAGAACTAGGGTGTGGGGAGGCAGAACTTGCCCGCCACTGACGTCGCGAGCGAAGACCTGCTTGCGGGAAATGGTCTTCTGGCGTGGTTCCTGTCGAGGCTGCTGGCGCCAGTGGTCCAGCTCAGTCTGTCGGTCTGCAAGAGCCTTCTTGAGGCTCTTCTCGCGCTCTCGGGCTGCATCAAGAGCGGCCTAGATAGAAGTGAGCTGTGTCTGAGCAGAAGCAAGCTGCGTCTACAAGTCATGAGCCTGGTCCTCTGCGGCCCACTGCTCACGAAAGTCATCGCACAGGTCGTGGAGTGCTGTCAGGTACAGGGCAGTCTCCACCAGAGTAGAGTCGTCCACAACACTGAAAGGTCCCTGCAGGGTGGATATACAACGCCTCCAAAGGAAGTCTCAGTCCGCGAGAACCAGAATGTACTTCACCGGGGTAGGCCCAGTGGTCTCCAGGTTCATCGAGCAGAAGAGTAGCAAGATCTCTCGTGCCGCGCCCTGCACGGTGTCGAAGAAAGTGGCCCCAATGTAGGCCACAGTTTGCGGAGTCATGTAGCCGAGGGGAAGAAGGACCTCCATCTCGCACGCTGTGTAACCGCCACCCTCGTAGTCCTTCCAGCGGTAGGCCGGAGGGGTGGTGAAGCCAAACCGAAGCAGTGTGCGAGCTAAGATCTCAGAAAACCCAGTGAGGATAACAACCTCGGCTCCTAAGTACTGCCATCCATCATCTGAGTCCATCTGCAAGGAAAACAGCGAAAGTTAGTGAATCAGGTTTTATAAATATAGCAGAGAAGAGAAAGTATGGAGTTCCTACCATGGTAGGGTTTTATAAATAGTTTATATCTTAAAATGCCACTCTCCTCCAGTTAGAATCCTTATGGTCTCGTCCTACGGATAAGTATGGCTCTGATACCACTCTGTCATACCCTATTTCTGAGATATCTCGTGAACACCGTACCAATCCCTGGATGAATAGTTGATACGCATGTACATTGTGGATACACAGCTCATACCAGTAATATTACATATATTGTCTCAAATAGAGTCTTACATCCAAGACTTAGATTACAAGCCAGCGAGGTGCACCAGACATCCTTGCGCAGTCATTACATAAAAGGGAAAGGCAAGAAGCAAAAACCACAGGCAAACTTGTGCATAGGATGATCCTACTCATCACCGTCGAGGCCAGCACCATCTTCCTCTTCATCTGAGCGACAATGGCAAGGGTGAGCACAAAAGTACTCAGCAAGTTTTAACTCCGTACTTAGCTGTATTCATGCTTACAAGGCCGTGAAGGAGGGGCTAGGGTTTTCCTTTTGGCACAAAGGCCAGTTTTATGCAGGCTTCTCTACAGAAGAATTTTTAAAACAGAGATGGAAATGTTCCTAATCTATCAGTATTTTAGTGGGTGTACCTAGGGGAGTAGTCACCGTTCCCACCAGTTTCCAAATTTTAACTGGATGAGCCTCCACCATCCCAATCAGACATTTTTCAAAAACACGGGTAGCTACACCCACTCACACCATCAACAAAGTGATCAAAACTAATTATTGTGAGCCCAAGCTGTAGCGTGTCAATACCGTAACAACGGCCATTTTGGATGGATTAGACACTCTGCAGACGTTGTACACTGTACCCACAGGCTATGCTCCTCTTGATCAACAGAGGCGCGTAATGTTCACTTCAGCGCACACCAAGGTGCTCACAAAGTCCGCCTCAAGATACTAACAGGGGTCATCTCTTGAGGGTTTTGCCTGCCCCCGATGACGCGGTAGTATATTCCCGTAGCCAGACCGTCAGTCTAGATCATCCACGTCCTCTCCCTGGGATCCCACACAGATGGGTAATTATGAAAACCAGGGGGCTATACCTGTGGGTAATACGATCCCATGGCACGGGCTATTACTGTAATCGAAGACCGGACCGTGAGTATCTCACGCCTGCTCCTGCGACTTGTGTACCACCCGACCGTCTTAGGGGTCAAAGTGGACGACCAAGGGGGTGGAGTGAGTCCCGCCCAGACAGGTTCTGTGGTTGCACAAAATTACTACGTTGAGGTCCGATGAACCGGTTCTTATATGGTAGGGGCTGCGCTCGTCAATGGCAGGTGGACCAGTCTGAAGCCTACACACATCACATAGTTCTAGGAGCCCGCCCACAACCAAAAACTTCATCCCTTCCCATCACTTATCACCAGTTTTCACTAAGTCCCATCCCAAATTATTTGACTCACTTCTCCAAACACTTGTAACTCATTTGATAAATGATGATTAGGCATGTAGAATGAAGCATAGCTTCACATGAGTGTTCCTAAGCATTTTAGTTCAAGGTAACTTTCCGTACATTAAGGTATTTAATGACAGGAATCTTACGGTTAACAAGGTTCGATTTACAACCCGGTAGCAAGGCGGTATTTATACTTATGAAGAGCTAGTTACTGACATAAATATAATACGTGTATAGAAAGTAGGTTTGTAACTACACAATATTTTGAACATATAATTACGAACATGCAAGCGTACGAGTTCTATAGGTGCATAGCGAAAAAAATAGGAGCAAGATGGTCAAGAGGTTAGGACTTGCCTTCGAAAGCGTATTCGGGCTCTTCGTCATACTCCGGGACGTTGGTCTCTTCGTCTCCGAGTGCTTCATTGTCTACACGAGAAAACGATAAAAAGGGAATAAATAAATAAATTTGTACAGCAAAGAGCACAAAAATGAAGATCGAATAAACACCAAATTTAAATAAAAGTTCTCGGAGTGGTGAGTGCTCTATAAGGTAGGGCTCGAGTTTACAGTTCTAATGGCGTAAAGATCTCGGTAAACGGAGGTGGTATGTGATAATAGTGGTAAAAATAAGATGTAGGGGTCTTTTTATAATTTTCTAAAAGTTGGAGGATTAATGTGAAAATTTGTGGTGGCAAAAGGGCTTGGCTAAGTGGGTTCCAACTATGTACGGGTGTATTTGCAAAGTGGGGATTTTCTTGGAATTTTTGAAAATTTATTTGGACTAAAAATGGGCTAGGAATAAATTTCTGTGTGCACTGAAGTGTGCGAGCCCGGCTCGCGGCCGACG
>BCLG01000005.1:359594-374575 GCA_001602295.1 Zoysia matrella | reverse complement strand
TATTATTAGTATTATTGTTATTTGTATTTACTATTATTACTTATTTTATTATCATAAATTATATTATTAATATTAATTATTATTATTATTGGAATTATTGTTGTTGTTATTAAAATATAAATTATACCATTACAATAATTATTAGTAATATTATTATTAGCAGTATAAGTATATAGTTATGATTATCAAATTCAAAAATTTTATATCAATATTATTTTATAGTAATGGTCATTACTATCATTATTATCATAATATTATTTTTTTATAATAATTGTTACTATTATAATAATATTTTATTAATATTACAATTATCAAAATTAATTTTACCATTAAATATAATATTAATATAATTATATTTATTATAATTATTAGTATTATTATTAATATTTACGTGGCAAATTTGTAGTTCAATATCCCTGATTTCTATTTATTTTTATTTCAAAAACAGTCACTGATGACAGGTCGACAGCATCGCGCAATGATGATGCAGTAAACAGTTTAATTTATTTTTGTACTAGAAACTCCGGATTAATATGGACCATCGATTTCTTATTAGATGGATCCCATTTAGGGGGAATAGAGGATTACACGTGGCTCTAACTGGGGCGTTGGATTTCGATTGAACGGATCTGATTTAAATAAATACAGGGTATTGTGGATCTAATCTCAGCCATTGATCAGAGATCGGGTGGCGGAGGCAGCTTGCAGCTGGCTTGGCCGGCGACCAGGAGCGAGGAGCCAGAGGCGGCGGCGGCCATGCACGGCGAGGCGGCTTGAATCGAAAAGAGGAGTGCGGGGATTCTTACCGCGGGCTCGGATGACGACGAGGATGGCCGGGGGTGGGCGCACGTCGGCGAGATGGCGGCTCGGGACTTCGGCGATGTGGCGCGGTGATTCTGGGTGGTGGGACACAGCGGAATCTTGTCGTTCGGGGGAGGTGGGGTGCGGGGGTGGCCGGCACGGGGCTGCAGCGGCTGGGGCGGCTCTGTTGTAGCGGCACAACGATTTGCCCGAGTGGTGGCGGTTTGAGGAGGAGAGAGAGAGAGCCGAGAGGCGCTTAAATAGGGGAAACAGGGGCGGCCGAGTCGGGACGGTTGGGGACGCGGATAGGGTTGCAATCCTGTGGAAAATGGAGGTCAGTGGAGGAGATCGTGGGCGGCGCGCGCAAGGGATGCGGAAGTAGGCGGTTGCAGAGGTTGAAGATGACGCTGACAGGTGGGGTCCGTCTGTCATTGAGGGGAGAAAAGGGAGGCCTGCTGGGCTGGTGGAATGAAGAATTGGAAAAAGGGCGGCTGGGCCTTGCTAGCGGTTTGGGCTTGGGGGGGGGGGGGGGGGGGGGGGGGGGGGGGGGGGGGGGGGGGGGGAAAAGGGCTGCAGTTTTTTTTTTCTCTTTTCGTTTTCTTTTGTTTTTTTCCTTTTATGAATCTCTTTTAATTCTTTAGCTACTATTATAATTAAATTATTCAGAAAGGAGAGAATTAACTTGAAAGATTCTTTATTACTTTATTTCTTGGTCTTTTCTTCTATTTCATATCTTTTATGATTTTCTTTTAATTCCATTATTAGTACTCTTATCCGATTATTTCAAAACTTCAATATGAGAGAATTTATTTAAATTATTTTGATATAATTTCACTTTAATTTATTTAAGACCTCTCAAATAAAATCATATATATATTTTTTAAGACATCTTTTGAGAAATCCAAATTCAGGAAAACATCTTTTCTTTCTTTTGTTTATTTATTTCCTATATTCTTTTTTTATCTTTGATTATAATTTCTTTTATCCAATTATTTATTATAAAAACAATAGACGAATTCATTTGAAAGTATGTGAGATAAATTCATTTCGTGAATTATTTGAAAACCTTTTAAAAACCACATTTCACAATAAAATAATATTTTCAAGATACCTTTTCGGAAATTATGAAAAATCACCCCTTTTTAAATCAAATAAAACTTGCTTCTAAATGCCAAAAATCATTTTACTAGATTATTTTCAAAACAGTAAAATAGTCTGAGATAGATTCATGTTACTTCATTTGAAAGTTTCCAATTAGAATCAAAGTTCACAATAAAATCATGTTTTAAAGACATATTTTCAAAAATCAAATTTAAGGAAAACACCTCTTCATTTTTTTTATCAAATAAATTTACTTTTTAAAATAAATAAAAACATTTTGTCAAAGCAAGTTAATATTAAACAAAAAAAATTTTAAACTCTATTTTCAAAGAAATTTTGAATACTTTTATAATTCAAAAACAATTAAATAAATAGATAAAATCCTCTAAATAATTAAAATTTTACTTTTTATAATTGAAAAGATTCACATCCCCAAATTAAAAAATTTGGGGTGTGACACTAAATTCTTTAGTTGGACATGGGTAGTTGAGGAGAACTTTAACCAACTCAAATAGGTGGACAATTGTTCACTGGTTGCAAAGTTGAGAGAAAGGAAAAAGATGCCACACACGCGTGCGAGCCAAGCCGAGCACGATACGCGTGTTTGTGCGTACATATTTCGCATGACTTGCGACTTTCAATGAGCGACGAGGGCATGCGTTAGACTGCAGGAGTTACATGCATTGTTCTTGTTGCACTGAGTTAACCTTATGGCATTTCTGAGAAATGAATCAACTCAATTAATACAATAATGAATTTTATCATTTCTGAGAATTGAATCAACTCAATTAAAATGGTGAATTAAGTACAGATATTACCAGTAAATGATGTACTAATTGGATAACAGTTACGGGTCCTTACTCACCCGTAATAAGGTTGATTCAGTTCACTGTGGCTATATAGCACTCCTCACTCATCCTGGTTGAAACAACACATTCCACTGCTATCGCTGTGCTTCTACATTCCCTTCGCAAGTCTTTGGTCGCATAGAACTTGCGAGAGCAGACCTCCAAAACTTCATCCAGTTGCGGCACCTGCATGGGTAGGCAGACGATCAAGTTTTTGAGGAGCGAACCATCTGTATGACTGCTCGTTTATGCGCTCCATTTGACTACTTCCTGCTGCTTCCAAAAATATGCTCGTGGGACTGCAGTGCTTCCAATCTTCTTGCATCAACTAGGATAGACTACTTCAAGCAGCTCAATATGTCAGTAGTTGGGAATGACATTTCTGTGTCCGGCACTATCTTACCCCAAGGTACATCGTGAATGTCTTATATTTATTTGTCACGTTCTTTCTATTTTTATACAGATTAAGTGTAAACACGAACATACCTTATGATGTCACAATATTATTACTCTTGTTTATTAATATATTTGGAATTATAATAATCTGTAAAATGTCTAATTAAATTTCCAACACATAGCAGAGCTCTGCGCTTTGTGCAAGAGCTCAGTTCCACTCTGTGGTCTCCTGATGGTGCTCATCTGAAGAATGGGAGATATGATCCAGAAGTTTCTCAACCAGAGTTCTTGAGAACACTACTAGAATCCTCCAATTGCCCGAGGAAACTAATAGTTTCCCTAGGGTTCTTTTTAGACACTAGGGAAAGTAAGCTTCCCTAGAACACTTTTAGAAACTATCTTTCGGTGATGTCGAACGTGGCCGGCCATTCACCAGTGGCTAGCCACCTAGCTGTACTCTCTCTTCTCTTTTCTCCTACAGCCAGCAGCAACTGGGGGCAGCAGTCAGGCAGGGACCACGCTAGGGGATTTCAGTGACATGTGGCAGTGGCAACTGGATGCGGGCGGCGCAGCGATCAAGCAGCAGCAGCGGTGGTCTTCAGCAGGCCAGCAACGGAGCGAGGCGGGGCCGCAGCATGGTGGTGTCATCATGGCAGCACTGGAGCATCGGTGGCGACGGTAGTGTAAGCTGCAGGCCCGTGCCTTTTTCAAGTGGACCCACCATCTTTCCCTATGATCTAAACTTCCTAGGGAAAGTTCAGCTTTCCCTATGGTTTCATGTGAAATCCGTAGAGCACAGTACCTTTCCCATCGAATTACTCCCTAGGAAACGTTTCCTAGGGGAGTTTTTAGGGAAATGTGTTCCATAGATTTTCCATCCTTTCCTTAGAGTTTTTTCCCTAGGGAAATATGTGAATTCTAGTAGTGGAATGATCTCTTTACATGAGAAGTTGTTTGCAGTTGCAGAATGGACTTAAGAGGCTTTTGGAATCAATGTTCAATCTGGGTTGTTAGGTCACTATTAGGAATGGATGCTTGAGCGATTTTCATCAGAAGAAACTTGAGCTAAAGAGCTACTTTCATGGCCTGAAACTGTAGTATTTCTTTGACAACTGACATGTGGACTAGCAACCAGACTTTAGGATACATTGTATCACCTGCCATTTCATTACATGGATTGGATTTTGCAGAAAAGAATAATTAGATTTATAGATGTTAAGACACCACATAGTGGGTCAGAACTATTAAGCAATACTCTCAGTTGCGTTTAAGAATGGGGCATTGAAGAGAAGGTATTTTGGATCACACTTAATAATTTTTCAGCCACTGATATAATGGTTGGTTTCCTAAAGTGTAATATTGCAGATAAGAAGGTTATACCAGTTGATGGAGAGTTGCTTCAACATCATTGAGTAGCACATTGTTAGCGTGACCTTTGAAGTTCCTAAAAGGTGTCTAATTGTAGGTACCACCCCGCAAATTATACATCAACATAAGGGCTTTCTCAATGAATGACAATGATGATCCCAAGATGAGGAGTATCACGTGATGGTGGACCAAAGCTAAAGACTAGCTAGATAGATCATAGCATCATTTGTACTATTAAAAGGGGTCAAGTCATTCATTCTCGGATTATACATATGTTAGGAGGTATGAATGCTCTTAGTTGCCTCTAAAAGCACTTAAGATAGTTGAGGAAGCAAAGTGGATGAAGCCGAAGTCAAGTTCAAGACTAAGACTCAGAATCAGCTTCAAAAGCAGTTACCGGACAATCCAATGAGGTCATCGGACAGTCTGCTGAGCCAGGAGATTCCATAAGAGATATTTTCTGGAGCCGAAGTGAATAACTCATTGGACAATCCGGTGCATCAGTGACCAAACAGTCCGGGGGGTTAGTGACCAAACAGTCCGGTGGGTCAGTGACTGAACAGTCTAGTGTCATATGAAATGAATTCCAGAGAGGGTGTTTCTCTGCTCTGTTGAAGTATAGTCACCGGAAAGTCCGGTGGTACACTGGACAGCTCGGTGCGAAGAGTCACTAGAGAGTTGACAGGATAAAGCAGACAGTTTTATGACATCACGTTTCAACGGTTGTTTCTGGGCTTGGAGTCTATTTGAACCATGGAGAGGGATGTTTTTCTAACGTGCCTGAGATCAGATTTGCTGGAGAAAACTTATGAGAGGACAAGGGTCACCAAAGACAGAGCACAACTCGAGATTGGAGATCTTTTGTGCTAGTAAGAGAGTAGCAAGAGCATTTATAGACTTTTAGAGCTGGCTTTGAGAGGAGTGATCTTAACTTGTTACTCTTAGTTTGGCAGCCTAGACAGGCTAAAAGTCAATGATTGATCTTTCGAAAAGATTGTGCTAGACGACGTCAAGTTTGTATGCTCTTGCGAGTGGGCATTGTTCGCACAGCTGGGATTGCCGGTGACTTCACTTCAGGAGTGCAGTGTGCTCTAGAGAGTATCGTTCTGGAAACAGTGAGAGAGACCGATACTTCGACGAGAGTGGTCTAATGAGCATTAAGAGAAGGCCTCAACCTTTCAACACCTCGGAAAAATTCGCTGAGCATTCTCTTGACCCTACTCTTTACATTCTGCATTTCATATCGTTGACTATTGTTATAGGGTTCTTTGTGATTCTTTTTTGTGGCTATCGTGCTAGTGTTTACTTGTCTCTTTATCTTATTACTAGCGTTGTTATCATGTCTTATAGTTTAAGTTTGTAGCGAAAACGAGTACCAATATTCATGAAAGTGTCAAGTACATTCAATCATCACAGTCTCGCAAACAGAAGCTCAAGGAGATTATTGCATGTTGGAACACAGGAACAGCAAGTACTCTCATACACTTGCTGGCGGGAGGTTGAAGATGAACAGTAACTCAAGCACAGCATCTATGGCGCATAAACACCTGGCACACACACACGCCTCAACCTATATTGCTCCGTTGCTTACTGCAAACGAAAGATTACAGGACTCATTTATGGAGTAAGGAGACGTTAGGGGCAGGCAACCCACTCCGGCCATCTTTTAGTGCACACACGCACATTCCGCCTTTCTCTCTCGATCGTGAGCCACTTGCTTGTCCGTGAGACTCGGCTTCTATTTGACCGTGTGCCCGATGCCCTGCCACCACCATGCTCCACTCCTAACGCGCACCACCAAGGCCACCAACTGATTGACCTTGTGCCCAACTGACCCGGCCACGACTTCAATGCGCCGATGAGCTGGACGGAGCTCGGACTCTGTCCTGAACATGGACGCGAAAACGACAGCACACACATGCACCATGGCGTGCTTTATTCCTAGCAATCTCCCCCCAAAATACGACATGGCTGTTCCGCCATCACAGCAATGCTGGATGCTCTTCAACGTCAGCGAGCAAAGCTTCCTCCTTCGGCTTGTGGCAGTCACGCGAGAAGTGGCCACGGGCTCCACAGTTGAAGCACCTCCCGTGCTATGTATGCCTGCTCGACTCCAAGTCATTGCTGCTCTCCCGTTGTTGTCAGTGTGGCCGGTAGCATGGCCACCAGTCTTCTCACAACCACGGTACTTGCTGCCAACCTCCCCATGGCGTCCTTTGCCGCGACGTTGATGCCGGCACACCTCCCACTGCTCCTCTGTGAGCAGCAGGCGTTCCATGTTGTTGGCCATGTCCTCAACGCTGCCTCGCCGCTCCTCCGCCATACGAAGCTCTTTGAGAGGCATCTTGTTCAGATCGAGTAGCATATTGATCGAACCCGCTATCTGGTCCTGCAACCACCTGGCTACAGCATCTATGGCGCACAAACACCTGGCACACACACACGCCTCAACCTATATTGCTCTGTTGCTTACTGCAAACGAAAGATTACAGGACTCATTTATAGACTACGGAGATGTTAGGGGCAGGCAACCCACTCCGGCCATCTTTCAACGCACGCACGCACGTTCCGCCTTTCTCTCTCTCGATCGTGAGCCACCTGCTCGTCCGTGAGACTCAGCTTCCGTCTTGACCGTGTGCCCTGCACCCTGCAACCACCATGCTCCACTCCTGATGCCCACGACCAATTGCTTGGCCTAGTGCCCAACTGACCCACGACTTTGACACAAAGATGAGCTGGATGGAGCTCGGACTTCGTCCTGAACATGGACGTGCCAACGACAGCACACACAGGCACCATGGCGTGTTTTATTCCTAACATTGCACAAGGAGGTCTTGCAACCAAGAACAAGCCTGATGTGTCCATTGATGGAATTCAATTTGCTTAATGCTTAAAAGAGCCCTGGGGGTTTATGAAAGCTTTTGATTCACTGGCTGAGCAAGATCCTAATTATAAATATGGACCCTCGTTTGATGATTGGAAAAGGGCTGCACTGCTTTGTGAACAATTGGAGGTATTCAGTGAAAAAACTAACGTAATTTCTGCATGTAGTTACCCTACCTCTAACCTCTACTTCCATGTGCTCTGGAGGATCAAGCTAGTTTTTGAGAAAGAGGCATCGGGTTGGTCCTGAAATTGAAGAGGTGTTAAGCGGGATGAAGAAAAAATTTAGGAAATATAGGAATAAGTCATATGTATCATTATGTATTCCTATGGTTTTGGACCCACAATACAAGCTAAAGTTCATTGGATTCATTTTCAATGAGTTATTTCCTGAAAAAGATGAAAAAAAACTTTCTAGGGTGGAAGGCTTCTTTCAACAGTTACTTACATTATACTTTTCTAACTCTGAAAAAGAAAAATATAGCCTGTACCTAACTTGGTAGAGTAAGGCCCTGTTGGTTTCAGCTTCTCAACTAGCTTTTCCAGCTGAAAAAGTTGAAAAGTCAGAAGCTAAAAAAATAGGGTTCTGAAAAGCGAAAAAGCACATTCTGAGCTGCTTTTCTAGCTTTTGATGTGCTGAAAAGCTAAAAATATATTACAAAAGCCAGCATTAAAATTTTATCAGCCAGCTTTTTCAACTAGCCAGCCAACTTTTCTAAAGACACAAGCAAAAGCCCAAACAAACAGGCCCTAAATCAGGAGGTGCATTTGATTGAGAATGACCCTTGGATAGCGTGGGATCAGCAACTTACCATTGATCTTACCATTGATCTTGAGGCTCCAGTTTCTACGGAGATTGACACATATTTGAATGAGATCCCAATTCCAAGATCTAGTGAATTTGATATATTAAAGAGGTGCATAGGTAATAGTTCTATGTATTCAATACTTGCTCGAATTGCCTGGGATCTACTAGCCATTCCAGCTTCTTCTATAGCATCGGAGTCTTTTTTTAGCATGGGAGGAAGAATCATTAGTGGAAGCTCTTGTATGCTTCCAAGATTGGTACTGCACGGCAGGTAATTTTTATTTGGTAGCTGCAGCGACAAGTTAAACATAACTAATGTACTCTATTAATCAAACTGTTTATATATCAGGTTTGACTTAAAAGTTTAGCATGACATCGATCCATGATGAGGTTATCCATGACTATACTAGGTATGCGCTTCGATCGTTTTGTTCGGATGATGAGGTTATCCATGAAAATGAGTAAAGCCTATTTCTTATGTTTCTTCATATGGGTTTCGAAAATGTCTCAAGATGTTTAGCTAGGGAAGGTTCACTGATGTTTCTGTAGTGTTCATTCTTTGATATATCATAGTTGGCTATTCCAGTGTCCAAGAAGCAGAGGCTTTCAGTGTTTATCAAGCTATATAGATTCTTAATTTGATAGTGAAGTGGGCAGCATAAAACAATGATGTTCATATGGTGAAAAATTGAATGTAGTTTCTTTTCTTTACAAGATACTTTGATCATAGATTTGAACAAAATTTAATGTAGTTTCATTTATTTCCAAGGTACTCTAATAATATATTTGACAGAAATTGAATATTGTTTCTTTTGTTTCCAGATGCTCTTATGATAGGTGTGAAAAATTGAATGTTGTTTCTTGCTACAGAGTTTCTATTTCAAGGGTAAAACTTTACCTGTTACGGTAGGTCTTCACTGAGCACACATCAGAACTGTTGACCACTGCACAGGCTTACTCATGTCAACTGTACTAGAACAAAGGATTATCGATTAGTAGACCCGTGGGTCAACCGTAACCACCAAAAACTAGGGGACGTTTGACCCTGAACCTCTTTTTCCAGATGACGCTTGGCTGGGGCAGAAATAGGGTCACTCCAAACCGCTCCATTTTCAGGCCAATCTTCACTCCATCGTTACAAATCATAAAACATACTCTCTCCGTTCTTAAATTGATGTCGTCATTGATTTTTAATTTTAACTTTGACTATTTGTCTTATTAAAAAAATTAGTTCAAATATGTAAAATTTTAAGTTGTGATTCAAATAACTCTGATGATTAATTAAATTAGAACAAAATATATGATTTTTATCATAATTTTTTTAATAAGACGAATGATCAAAGTTAAAATTAAAAGTGAACGGCGACATCAATTTAAAAACGGAGAGAGTATTACTTAATAGAGAAACATGTAATGATCAAAGTTAAAATTAAAAGTCAACGGCGACATCAATTTAAAAACGGAGAGAGTATTACTAATAGAGAAACATGCTGATCTTATTTACTCTTTGTCTGTGTTGCGGACAGACATGTGGGTTCAGGGCTGTAGACTGGAGTCCATTACACAGAGGCGTTATTGTTCCTTCAGCATACTTTTGAAATTTTGTCCTGCTTGTCACAAAATCTAGACAAAAAGAAGCTTTTGCCACGAGTCCAACTGTGGCTTCCATTTTTTCTGTGTACTGTTCGGTTGCAAGTGGAAGATTGTCAGGAAGCTCATAAGGAGTTTCGTGGCATGGAATGGAGCTCAGACACAGCAGAGTTGTGCGGTCGAGCATGAGATTGGCGAGGGTCTGGCTGGCATGCATATTGAGTTAGCCCAGAACAAGCTTTAATACAGCTCGGCGCCTGAAACATGTAAACAAACCAAGCCCAAACTCGATTCAGGGTCATAACCATAACGACCTGCAGGGCGGAGCTACGAGCTAGCTCATGAAATGTGTGTTAGCTTAAATAGTGCGCAGTGATTCTGGTGTTCCCCAATTTCAAGCTAGTAAATATACTACAAGAAACATGGTTCGTACATCTTTCATCACAGACCAAGATCATTACAAAATATAGTCTATGAAGAAAATTGGAAATGTCGTAGATCTCGCATCATAGATTGAACTAAGTGACGGTCCTTATTTTTTGACACAAATAGCAACTTCTCTGATGATCCTTGTCCGTCATAGAGCCGCCCAGGTCCAAGCAAAGCTCAGAAATTGATGAAGAATATTATCGTCACGTTTAATACAACTGCCAGCTTGGAAGAATGACGTGGCTGCCAGCTTGAAGCAGTGACTTGGCTTCCAGTGTGGATAGCCCAATTTGAGTATGGACCAGATCTCGTCCAAGAAAGTAATTACTATGGCCCAAGGTGAGTTGTTATTCTGGCCCACTAAAATTTGACCTAGCTATTATTCTTAATTCCATAAAGAAATAAAGCCCATGTACCATCCATAGTATTTGTTGTTGATCCCACTAAAAACTGTACTCCGTCCGGTCCTGTAAAAGAGGACGTTCTGGCCATCAGCCGGCGGTCCAGCAAAACAAGTCGGTTTTGCAAAAAGACACCGTCGATGGACTGCTTTGCCTCTGTGGCTTAGTATCTTGCTGTCATACTCTATTTCAGATATACTGTGCATATAAGTCTCTTGATCAGTAGTTAATACGCACTATCACATTTTATATCAAAAAGCATATTTCGGTTAATATATTATAACTAAAACTTGACCTTTAGCTCGAGAGGATTAGAGCACCCACGACGGTTTAGCCGGCTAGAGGCGAAGCAGAGAGCGGAAACAAGACCCAACTTCACAAGCAACATAGGAAGTAGAACTAAAACCCAGCACGTCGTCGTCTTTTACGAATCTTGCTCTGATTAAAACCACAAATTCAAATAGATGAGTACATAAGGTACTCAGCAAGCGCTAACACTTTGCAGGGGTATACTTAGAGATGCATGTCTGGCTGTAGCAAGAATAATACACAGAAGTTTCTATGAAAAATCTATTTTTAGCAAGGTTCACTAGAGAAGGTTTTTAACCAGGAGATCAAAACATTGTTTGTCATATTTTAGTAGGTGGACATAGCGAAGAATAAACCTTTCCCACCAGTTCTCAATTTTTAACTGGAATGGCCTCCAATATCCGATCCAGACACTTTCCAAAATACAGGCAACTAAACCCACTCACACAATCAAAGAAGTATATGAGACTAATCATTGTGAGCCCAGACAATAGTATGTTATAACTAGTGACAACGGACTTCTCGGAAAGATTTTACACTCTACAGAGTTTGTACACTTTACCCATAGGCTACGCACTCTTTGCAGGAGAGTAACGTAACGCTAGTCCCACCTTATCTGTCCACCCCCGTATGCCCACCTCGAAAAAATCACCGAGGGCTGAAACATAAGTACTTCACATAGTTTTTTTTGAGTTCTCAGGTACATAATTTTTCTCTGCTGACTCAGATATTCTGAGCTGAGGTATTTCTTTTTCCGCTGAGTTGGACTCTCTCGTGCACATTTCTCCCCGAGTGTCCATCTTTGGTGCTCGATGCCCTACTGGCCGCTTAGTGTAGCATACAGTAAATGCCAATAAGTTAAGGCAAGTCTCGCCCATGACAAGTTCTGTGGTTGCACGAAATCACTATGTTGAGGTCCGAAGAACCGGTTCTTATGCGGTCCACGCGAGCGCTTGGCCACGGCAGTTGGACTAGACCAAAGCTTATCACATAGCACCAAATCACCACTTAGAAGCCTCGCCCGCAAACCATAAATCACCACATCTACTTAACACATGTTGCTCTATCTCCCACCCATTTTATTTTACTCACACCACCAAACACACATTTACATATTTTATAAAATACTGGTGTATGTGTGCTGATGCATGGCATCACAATAGAGTCCTGAGCAATCTATTATCAAGGTAACTTTTCGATCATTAAAAGTATTTAATGACAGATTCTTTATTAGTAACGAGGGAGTGTCGTCAACAATGTGGTATTTAATATTAATGTGAGCAAGCATTGAGGCCATATAGATTCTTTATTAGTGTAGCATAATAAGTAGGATCATTACTACACAACGCTTAAATCCACGGAAAACACATGCAAGCATTGAGGCCATATAGATGCGAAATAAATCTTAGGATTAATATGGTCAAGGTGGTTAGAGCTTGCATGCAAATCATTAATCTTTAGTGCTTGATGTCGGAATCTTCAGGCTTCTCCTTTGCGTGTCAGTCCTTCTGGCTCCTAGTGGGATCTGACTCTTCCTCGAGCTCAACGTTGTCTACACAGTAGAATACGCATAATAAAACTACCGTAAAAAAAATAAAAGCTCGAGAAGAATCGATAAGATCCGATTAACTTCGAATAAGAGCCAAGTAAACTCCACGAGGAAAACTAAGGATAAAGTCATGCATGATTCGGTAACTATGCAATGCTTGCTATTCTATATGTATCTTAGTAATACTTATTATGGGTTAGTCATTGTACTAAATACTTATTTAGACACTTTGTCTTAGTGCTTATGCAGTTGTATGAATGGTTAAGTGTGTCTAGGTATTATACTAAAAACCTTTACTTGAGTATGGCCTTATGTTACAATTTGCCTAAATTAATACTAGGTGCTCGAAATGTCATTTTTATGCATAACCACTACTTAGCAATATTTACTAAGGATTAGTGATTAATTAACTATTAAGTTTATTTTAAACAATTTTTATGTCACTACTTTATTAAATCAGGTAAGTGTACGCATTATGAAGTATCTAAAGCACTAATGTGTTTACACTAATACAATGCATGTACTGCGAACATACTATGTGTTTGATGTGTTATTTTAGGCATTATCTCATCTTATCGATATTTACTAAGGAACAGTGATTTACTTAGCATATTTAAGCTAGGTTATGTGAGGTGATAGTAAGTCACAGGTATGCACGTACTCTCTAGTGCCTAACGTTTTATTACCCTAACATGAATATATATGCTTTTATGTAACATGCACAAGAAATGTGACTTCGCATTGTCATTTTGTGCGTCATTTCATGTGACATACTATTTACTATTATATGCCAGAGACTAATTACTAATTAGTATGTATGTTAGTGATTAATTACTAACTTTATTTTAGATATTAGTTTATATTAATTAAATGAATACACATAGACTAGAGATTAATTACTTAATTTCTCTAATATGTAGTTACATTCTAACTGCTAGTGCCTAATTAATTGAATCTTAGTTTTATAATTTATTACTAAGAGTATCATGTGGCACGTGTATTAATATATGCTAATGTAAAGTGAGATGCGCACTAATCATATTATTAACCTGTGTTTAATGTGACTATATGAAGTTCACTACTTAAAAACAAATAACAGTAAATGAAAAGCTCAAATAAATAAACAAAGAGCTAAAAAGCAACTAATTATCAAATGAACTCCCATAAAACTCGAATACTGAAAAGGATGGTAACATGAACAGGTGATATTTTAGTGGAGTGTCGTGGGACTTTTGATCATGGAACGATTGGCCCTAGATTTATCGGATGTGGAGAAGTGTTTATTGGAGGCTATAGGTTTATAGATTAAACTAGAAAAATATGAGTGGTTTTAGGATTTGAAGCCAATTTCATAAAATAGCTCACGTCGAGGTGGTCGCGTGAGCGCAAGAATCACAGAAATCGGGCTTATGGGTGAAAAGATATGGTATTTACAAGGTGTAGGAAGCTATAGGGACCTACTTGTAACTATTAGAAAGTGTCTAGAGGCTTATTTGTAATTATACAAAAATTCAGGGGGCCAGGTGTAAATATTTAGGATTAAATTATAATTAATTAAAGGTCAGGGGTGTATCTGTAAATTTACTAGGCGTAAAATATAATTTTATGGAATAGCAGGGGCTTGGATGCAAGAATGGCATTTTTTTGGAATTGTGGGAATTATTTTTGAATTAAGAAAGGCTTAGGAATATATTTTTGGGTGTACTAAACCGGGTGTACCTCGTGTTTTACTATATTAGGCTGACAGGTGCGGCCGTGTGGTTTTCTTTTTATTTTATTTATAAAATCGAAATGATTCAACTTGGGCTGTTGATTCAATGTGGTCGGTTAGGATTTTTAGGCGACGTGGAGGCTTGAGTACCTTTGGATCAAGATCGGAGGGCCAGGATTAAATCGCGAGGAGGCGACATGGGCTTTTGGATCTGAGCCGCTGATACCCGATCGGACGGCCCTGATTTAGAGGCAACATGGGCTAACATGGGACGTAGGTTTAAAATCAGACGGTCACCTGGAGAGGTTGTCGGCATCGGGTTTCGGCCAGGGCGGGCTGGCAACGGAGAGGAGGCAGACTGCGGCGGGCGTGCACAGTGTCCGAGAGCTGTGGTGACGGGTAAAGGTCCGGGCGGTCGGGCATCGAACTAAGGGGTCGTTGAGTAGGTGTAGGCGCTGAGAGGGATGGGAAAAGGTCACCGGAGAAGGTGACATGCGGTGGCGGCCGAGGCTGCGTAAAAATTAGGGAAAAGCGGCTTCGTTGTGTTTGGGCCGGAATTGGGGGCGGTGAGCGTGGCGAGGAGCTTCGGGGAGGCTTGGCGTGACTTTTATAGCTGGAGGAGGGTTAATGTGGGGCCTGGCAGTGAATTGAAGGCGGGCGGCGGCATGTTTGGCGCGGCGGGGCAGTCGGGACAGGTGGCGGCTGTGCGTTGAGCGCATCCGAGGCCAGGAAGGAGCGGCGTGGTGTGCACGAGCTTTTGTCGGGGCTGTAAGTGGAGGTTGGGCAC
>BCLG01000005.1:341382-359379 GCA_001602295.1 Zoysia matrella | reverse complement strand
GCGAAGGGGAAAAGAAAAAGGGTGGCCCGCTGCGAAAAATGGAGAAATGAGCGGGAGTACAGCTGGGCTTGTAGTTGGGCCGGAAGGGGGAAGGGATGGGTTTGGCCCAGAGTCAAAATTTAAATATTTACAGAATTTTTTATATAAGGGAATTGAATAATTGGTTATGAATTTCGATTAAATTCAAATGAATTCTGGAAAATTAAAATTCAAGCAAATCAAAACAAACAAAAGAAGAAAGGCAGGCACTTGATCACACAAAAAATTTAATATTTGAAAATTTCAAGTTTAGTAGGTTTTTAATTTATGTGAGATTTTACGTTTTGAATAAAATAGGAGAGCAAAAAATTTGCTAGCAAAATTTTTAAATTTTGATTTTTATTTCTTAGTTGAATTTCGGGATATCACACTTGCGTCAACATTCACTGCACGCGGCGCATGGTTTGTTTCATGTGCCAGGCATTTAACTCAAAGGCACTTCAAAAGAGAAGCACCAAAACAAAAAAAAATATTGAAAAAAAATTCCTCCACGCGAAAATAGTGGCCGCTGAGAATCGAACGAAGGCCAATGCAACGAAACAAGTGATAGTAACCAGTAGAATCGAGGTAGATCGTTGATTATGAGAGAGTTTTCGCCATATTTAACATGGGCAAACAAGGAAGAATTAGCTCAATTTAATCACTCCTTGGTATCCTAAATGATGTCCTAAACGAACTCTTTTACAGGACCGGAGGGAGTACTATTTTCCATTTGCTCAAATTTAACAGGGTGGTTCATTGAAATACTCAAAACATAGGATAATACAATGTCACATAGTTACAATCCAACATTACACGAATTTGTTCGAACATCATAAGTTCTAGTCCACATCAAGTACAATAACAGCCAGCAAGTTCTGGTCCGCATCACATCATACAAGTTGTGATCCAAAATATTCATAACTACCAGCAAACTGCATGCATTTTGTAGTAGCAAAAGTAAAGTTTCAAAGAAACCATGGCATCAGCAAAAGGTAGGCCATCAGAACTATATTTCCTAAAGCACGTTACTATGGCAGAACCGCCCCAAAACACTGGACGGCTCGCTTAAAATCGATCTCGGGTGATATTGAGCAACAATACAATACGAGTGATAATATAAAATAGAAAATAGATTAAAGTCTTACAATAAAGTTCAAATAGTCTTAGGAGGGATAAGTTTAAAACAGAGTTTAAAATATAGCAGTAGCGATACGGAAGAGATACGACAGTTTTCTACTATAAAACATATCTTGCTTTAAGACATGCTTCACTCCTCACACTCGGAGTTCGGTGAGGAGAGAACCGGTTCACAGAACTAGTTCGTAGGAGCCTCATCTTCCCACACTCCTTAACCGCAACAGCCACACCAGCTACCTGCAAGAAGATCTACACACGACAAAAAGAGAAAACAACAAACCGTGAGTACTAATTACTCAGTAAGTTTTACCTGTCAAAATGGCCAACTACGGCCGACTCCTATGCATGAGAGGTTGACTCACAAAGATGGCCGCTTGCATAAAACATATCGCTAACAGTGGATCCTTACTTTCAACTTTTTAGCGATAAGTTAAGTTTACAGGATGTAAATTAAATTTGCACTAAAAACTATAACAGACATGGTTACCAAGCGATTTTCTATAAAATAAGCAAACAATTCATATTGTTAACTAAGTTCAGTTATTACTACGACATGACACAATAAACAAGCTATATTCATTACTGTAAAGGGCAACGATTATAATCGATTTACACTAGCTGAGAAAACCCAAAGTACACGACACGTACGCGCTTCTCAGAAGTCGCACGTGGTAACCTTTTACAACAATACAATAGGGTCGGTCCGAGGCGCACCTCTCCTAAGCACATGGTCCTCCATGCGATCACCGCGTCGGGTGCATCCATGGTTAAATCAAGCCTTTTCTCTACTCCCCTCCGAAAAAGAGGTAGAGTTACGTCCAACCACTACGGTATCGAGCTATATCAGTTTTCTGGGTCCCATGTTCCCAGTATGCCTTTGGTACAGTTCAAACTTGATCAACAGGGCCACACTTGAATCAGTTCTTAACCGATGGGGCTACCACCGCGAAGATCCAACCTTCTCAAACCCTCCTATACTCTATTCCCGCCCGGTCTCATGTTTATTTAAGTGTGGGATAAAATCAAACCTATAATCTCGCGAGTGAGGTCTCTCATTCACTCAACTTCTACCGTTGATTAGAACTCATAGTCTAGCTTTACATCGACCTGTACCAATATATACTCAATAGGGGTAGTTGTCACTATCATGCATTCTAGAGTTTTAAACAACTCCTACAACTTAATGCACAGTACATTAGCTATATAATACATAGTGATGAAACAAAAATTTAGAACAGGGTTAATGCACCGGAGCTTGCCTTCGGTTTGCTGAGAGTTAGCACAAACAAGAGGAAGGTTTTCAGTGGCGGACGACTCCAAAGCGATCAGGGCTAGATCTTAGTCTTTTGCGATGTTTCCTAAATGCGTGAAATGATGTGCCGATGTGATTAGTTATGCACCTAATGACATCTAATACTTTACTTGTCATCGCATGTGACAAGGATGCTCACATGCGATGATATGCTCATGAATGCATGTGTCAAGGATGAATATGCGATGATATGATAATATATGAAAAGGGGTTCTGAAATGAATTTTTATACTATACTAAATAGTTCATAATAGGGAAGATTACTTCTAAACTTTTCTTAATATGGTTCTTGAAGGCATAAATCACAAATTTAGTTGCTCAAAATATTAACAAAGCTATAAACTAATTTTTGGACCAATTTTATAATTTATTGCAATATTATGAATTTCTAATGAATTAATTCGTATGTAAGAGTAATAAATTATTTATAAATAATATATAAGTGTATAAATTCTAAGTAACCCTAAGATGACATATATTAATAAGTGGAACATAATTATGTATTTTTCACATTTTTAATATGCATGAAAAATGATGATATACATGCATGTACAATGCACTTTAATTAATTATAAAAATTAATTATATTGCAGAAAATGCAACTTTGGAAGTTTTAAAATATTCTACAGAGAATTCCAACGGTATATTATTTGCAATTTTTGGAGCTAAGATGATTTTTTTACGATTTTTGGAAGATTACTGACTTTTCTGTGCAATTATTAATTGATTTCTGAAAATGGATTTAAGCCAACCCACTCGGGCGCCGCGTGTCGGCCTGCGGTCGTAGCCGCATGGAAACGCACTGGAACACAGGCCGCATGGGATCGACTCCTGTGGCCGCATCTGACAGTTGGCCGAGCGGGCCGAGCTCAGCCATGGCGGCCTCACGCCGGCTCGCGGTGGCGCCGCATCGGAGGCGGCTGACTGGCAGCGGTCGCGGCCTATTTTTGCACCACCGTGGTCGCCATCAACAGGGGAGTCCAGTGGGGTGGTCACCGGCGTGGGGAACTCACCGGAGAAGTATGACAGCAACGAGCGGGCAGAACTTCGGTGGCGCGTAGGAGGCGACGCGGTGGAGGAAATCCAAAGGGACTTGCTCCTAGAGCTTCACCGCGGAGAGAAGAAGGCCAGCGCAGAGGTTGTCGTCGTGGAGGAGGAGCGGAGAGGGGGCATCCACGGTGAGGTCGCGCGGTTCAGTGGCCGACGGCAAGGAAAACTTGAAATCCCTGCGAATCTGGCCACGAAACTCGATTGAAGACTTATGAGGATTTTGCAAGTGATGGAGAAGGTCAGAGCGCGAAGGAGACGCGGCGAGGCTCACCGGAGTTGTCGTATTTGGAAGAGGCACGGCCAACGGCGCCGAAGACAGGATTTTGGGGAAACTCGAAATCCAGCCGATTGACCCAAGGAGGAAGTAGACGAGGGTAGTGGAGAGTGGAAGAGAAGGGTGGCGCAGCTCCACGTCCAAGCTTTGGGGCTGGAGGTTGCTCAGCTGCTCCGTTCCTCCCAGGAGACGGTGTTCGGCCGGTGCGACAAGCGCGAGAGAGTGAGAAGAGGGAGGAAACTGGTCGGGCGAAGGGGTAGAGGACACGGGGTCTGAGACGTGGCTCGCGCTCTCTGACTCGAGGAGTCGTGGCTGCATGCATACACGCCGAACGCGAGCAGCAGCAGCTGGCTGCCTGCGCTGGCGGCCAGAGGTTGGAGATGGAGCGGGGTGAGGCTGACAGGTGGGTCCCGCGGTGTTTCCAATTTTTCGATTTTTCCCGGATTTTCAGTGCACCTTTCTGTTTTTGACCCGAAATGCACCCTTTCCGAGCTCCAAAAATTCTGAAATTTGGTAGGCTGGTAGCTATTTTGAAAAGGAACAACTTTTATTTTGGGCATAAGTTCAAAATCGAAATAAATAAAATGATATTTAATTTTGAAAACAGGTTAGCTTTTAAAAGAAAAATAAATTATTTGGGACTTTTAAACCTCAAATTAAAATTTTTCAAAAACTTCTAAAATTCCAGTGGTTGCAAGAAATTGAAAGAGGGAGTTTTGTTTCACAATATTTCATTGAAATTTTTGAACTCACATTTCAAATTTCAAACTTAAATTTGGGACCAATTTGAAATTGGGTTTAAATCCCTTCGAGCTCGGATTTTCAGAAATTTTGAATTCGAATGGAGTGTCTTATTATTGGGAAACACGAAGTGTTACAATTACCCATTAGCTTACGTTGCTCGAAACTGACTAAGCAAAAGCTCAATTTTTACATCAGTCTCAGCTCGCTTCTTTTGCATTATCTCTGATCTTTGTCTCGGACCCTTGCTTCTTCTGCTTGTTGCACATGATCTGAAAGAACATCAATCTTTTATCGATGGGTATTGACAACCAATGGAAGCTCCTCGTTTGCCCTCTTCTCGGCTGTTTTAGTGCTGGTGTAACATAGAACCACAGATTTTATACCATCAAGCCACATGTCTTCTATATTTGCAAATAATCTTAAAACTATAGATTGACTTTATCCTGTTATAATATTAAATCAAAGTTCCAACTGTCAATACTTACAATACATGATCATTAAGATTAAAATTTTATACAGGAACAGGAAAATATTCAGCAGTGACACGCTTTTGATTATGTTTACGCCTATTATATGTTCTAGTTGACTAAGTCTATGCCATCTGTCTATTCTGTTCAATAGAAAATTTCTTAATTTGATACACTTGGTCTGAGGTGTCAAAGATGACATATAATGCAAAAAAAAAAACACATCATTCTTAATCGGCGAGATGATATCTCTTCAGGATATACTTCGTGTAGCTTGCACCAGTGCCTTTAGTCGCAGCGCTCGTTCACAATCTTGCAAAAAGAAAATACCATGCATATGGAGTCTGTCCCAGCAATCTCCAAGGAGGCCAAAGAACTGATGTTCATGTGTTCGGATCTTTACATCGCTACGTTCAAGGGGCGGACCGAGGAGGTCGTCGGACGCCTAACAGGAAGCAGCCACATAACAGCGGCAGCAAGAAACGGTCGGAATTCCCCAGCAACAAGATCAAATGGTATGTACTTCTACATTGCAATCCCTTTCACAGCAGTCTATTGTCACCATGGGATTATGGGAACAATTATTTGTCGAAACAGTTTACTGTAGAAGGGGACGAGAATGATTTTATTGGAATCTTTAGTAGTTCACTGCACCCAAATTCTTCACCTTACTTGAAACCATGACTGCTGAAGTGTCGTTTACCTCGATTTCAGCCATTCATCCTGGACCATGCTTCAGCACCCGCGAAGTCACCGCAGACGGCAGCACGCTCCTCCACATCGCCGCCGGCCAGGGCCACGTTAGCCTCATCACCGAGCTCTGCCACCGCGACAGCAGCCTCCTCCCCTTGCTGAACTCGACGCTCGACTCCCCACTGCACAGCGCCGCGAAGGTGGGGCATGCGGATGCCATCGAAGCCATCGTCCGGCTAGCCCTGGAATACGTTGGGGAGGATATGCTCCGTTGTTTCCTCGGCGGACAGAACAAAGCCGGAGACACCGCGCTGCATCTAGCCGCGAGGCAGGGCCACCGCGCAGCAGTGGACACGCTAATGAAGCTGGCGCCGGAGCTAGCGTCGCAGCTGAATGGCGCCGGCGTGTCGCCGCTGTACCTGGCCGTGATCAGCAGGTCGGTCCGGGCTGTTGGAGCGATCGTGGAGTACATGGAGGCGTCTGCTGCGGGGCCGAACTTGCAGAATGCTTTGCACGCTGCTGTTCTCCAGAGTTCTGGTTAGTTCGATGTCCTCGTCTTCTTTCCGGTCAAAATATTCATTAGATGACCAAAGTACATCCCAAAAAAGTGTGCCCCTACTGTTCTTGGCGAGCAGCAAGGCCACGCGGACATTCCACCTCGTTGACAACCGTATTTAGTCACAATGCCAGATGTGGGCAGTTTAAATTATAAATGCAGTGGCCCTGGTTTGAATTAATCAAACAAAGTTAAGTACTCTTAAGCAAAAGGAAAAAGGAACACGCTGCTGCCTATGATGCTCAGATATCATAATCAGATTATTTTTCGTGTTGAAAGAAATTTGTTGTTTAAGGTCATGATTCGTATGGTTTTGGTAGGTCCGAAGTAGTAAACTTATGCAACCCCTTAGCGAGACATGGTGATCTGTCCGCGATGACGAATGCGTGGCTATTAAAACAATGAAGTGGCTACAATAGGAGATGCCCCTAAAATATAGTTTTATCTGACTCTTGTGTCAATCTCCATTGTTTCATGCATTAAGATCAGGATAGATTGAACACATCTAAGGCATCTGATGCTTGTTGTTGACGCTGAAATCGGGTCCGGATCAACATACCACTCGCATGTCTGTGTGCGGAAACGTTGACGTCTTTTCAACGTTAGGTTTAGGCAGCACCTAGACAACGCTGCCTCAGGAGAGACCCCGTTGGAGAAGAATCGTGTTAGAGTTGATCCGGGCCTGGTCATGCTAGCTGAATCACCTTTGGTCATTGCCGGAACGAAGGAAGAACAATATGAGAGTCGTAAGGGGATTAGGGTTTGAAAAAGAATAAAATGTAAAGCCAGATAATACGTTTGATTGGGATGCTCCTCAATCGGCTATGAGGCCTCTGTTTTATAGAGGTGGGATGGTCTTGTCCCGTAGGGCAACTAATCTTCTAAGTTAGAAAAAAATTAGAATCAATCTACTAAAAATATTTCTAAATCGGCATTACCGAAGTCTCCGGTAAGGTGCCGAAGATTCCGTCGTGCAATTCCGGTAACCCGAGAGAGCTTGTCAGACCCTCCGGCATGACGTCAGACATTCCGGTGGGCTTTCTACCCCAACCCGAGATGGCTTGCCAGAATGTCTGGTATGATGCCGGATAGTCCGGCGCAGTGCCGGATACTCTGGTGAGCTAAGCGCTCAAACTCGAGAGCGCTTGCAGAATAGTCCGACACTATGTCGGACACTCCGGTGAGTCGAATGCCTCGAACTCGAGAGGGCGTCCCAGATACTTCGGCACTATACCGGACACTCTGATGGGCCAGACGCCCCAAACCCGAGAGGGCTTGTTAGACACTCTAATAGCTCTGATTTTTTGGTGTCAATGTATGTCCTCCTGTTTTTTTAGTGAAGTTCATGCACTATATAACACTATAAGCACCCAAAAACCTCTAAGGGCGATGGTCCTCCAGACTCATCGGCCATCATATCATTTTCTGGCAATGATACTTCATATAGGCCGTTCTCTTTATGCTTCTTGCCATACACTTAGATGATACTTTTTCAAGTATCGGCCGTTAAGGGCCATTGGTAATGACTCTCTTCGGATATCTTTCAACATGTACGCATTTCTGACAATGATTTTTACCACTCCATATGGTCCTTCCTAACTAGGAGACCATTTTTCGAACTTATTGCTTCTTGAGCCTATGGATAGAATAGTTTTCCACACTAATTCGTCCACTTGAAAAGTTTTAGTTTTCACCTTTTTGTTGTAAGCTCCAGCAACTCTTGTCTTATCTTTCTCAATTTCCTTCAAGGCACTCAAACGCTTATCAGTGACCTCATCAACATTGTCTAGCATTAAAGTCTTATATTCATCGGTGAATAAGTCATTTTGTTTAGCTAATCTTAGAGCTCCTAGATTTACCTTGACAGGTGAAACGGGATCTTTTTCATACACAAGTTCATAAGGTGTTACCTTAGTTGCCCCGTGCCTAGATATCCGATAAGCCCACAAAAACTCTGATAAGACTTCATGCCACCACTTGGGATGGTCCTCTATTTTTTTTTTGATGTGTTTGATCAATGTTTTATTGCTAGACTCGATCTGACCATTGCCTGAGCGTAATATGGAGATGAATTGAGTATCTTAATTCCGTAGGATTCAATAAATTTCTTGACATGACCGAACATAAAGAAAGTACCTTGGTCGGTAGTCAAAGTTTGTGGTATGCCAAATCAATGAATAATATGCTCGGTAAGAAACTCAATTAGCTCTTTGTGCATCATGTTCTTGAGAGCTACCGCTTCGGTCTATTTGGTGAAGTAATCCGTCGCTACTAACACGAAGCGATGCCCCTTTGAAGATGGGAGATGTATTTGGCCTATGAAATCCAATCCCCATCCTCGTAATGGCCATGGCTTTATAATGAGGTTCATCATTGCAGTGGGTGCCTATTGAACATTGCCAAACCTTTGGCACTCCTTGCATCCTTTGTAGTAACGATAACAATTGGCAATCATGATTGGCCAATATAACCCGGCCCTTCTTAGCAACCATTTTGTTTTTAAAGCCGATTGATGCGTACCACAAATGCCTTCATGAACTTCCCCCATAGCCACTTTGGCCTCGTCATCACCAAAACATTTTAATAGCAAGTCGTCTCCCGTTCGATAATACAAGTCACCATTAATCAAAGTATATTTGAAAGTCACATGCCGAACTTTTCTATCTACACTTTGAGTTGGAATACGAATGTATGAAATTATGGGTGACCTCCAATCAAGCGATTCGGCACTATCACGGTTTGACATATTAATGTCCGAACAGTCTAATTCTAGTACCTCAAACATCGGTTTCTAAATGACTGAAAATTTACCTTTACTAACATTATAACCCGATGCTTGTTGTGCCAACTCATTAGCTTTACTGTTTTTTTTTGCCTAGGCACATGATGTATATCGAATTCATCCATTTCTCTAATGATGTCTAAGCATTTAGTCAACATAGTATTCAACGATCTGTCTAAGCATTGAAAATTTTCAGCAACTTGTTGCACTACTAATAACGAATCGAATGCCTCTACATGTTTAACCCCATGCACTGTAACATCCCCAAGCCGAACAACAATGCTTCATATTTGGTTTGGTTATTTGTGTAATCATACTATAATTGGTTTGAGAATTCAAAGTGTGCATCGTGAGGAGAAACCAACACTACACCAACACCTTGGCCCTCTTTGCAAACCGATCCATCAAAATACAATTTCCAAAGGGTAAAAGTCACATAACCAACATCCAAATCATGATCTAAATCAATGCGATGTTCAACAATGAAATTATCAACAATTTGGCCACTCATGGATTTCAATGACTCATAAGCCAAATCATATTCAATCAATGCATAAGCCCATTTACCAAGCCTACCACTAGTAATCGACCTATGCAACATATGATTGATAACATTGGTTTGACAAGCAACCACACAAGTACTAGATAACAGATAATGTCTCAACTTGATGCAAGCATGATACAAGGAAAAGCATAGTTTTTTATGAGAGTGTACCTTGTTTCCGCATCCACCAACCGTCGGCTCACAAAGGTGATCGCGTACTCCTTCCCTTCAGCCTCTTGCATCAAAACAGCACCAACCACATCATCTTCCACCGTTATGTAGAGACGAAAAGGGACTCCTCCCTTAGGCCCCCTAAGAACCGGCGGCAAAGACAAGTATTCTTTAATCCTCACAAATGCTTCTAGTTGTTTTGTCTCTCAAGTGAATTTGGCTTCATTCTTTAGCCGAAGAATAAGACTAAATGCATTAATCTTTCCCAACAAGTTGGATATGAATCGCATCAAGTAGTTCACTTTACTTAAGAAGCTTTGCAACTCTCTCTTACATATAGGCGCTTGCATGTTCCTAATTGCTTCTATTTTTTTAGGATCTACTTTTATGCCTTTTTCATGGATTATGAAGCCCAAAAACTTCTTGACTGATACACCAAAAGCACACTTGAGCAGGTTCATTTTCAAACTGAAACGACGCATTCGGTCTAAAGCGAGTTGTAAATCAGCCAAGTGAGACTTTGAAGCGGCCGATTTGATTACAACATATTCTATGTAAACCTTCATGATGACACCAAGCAAATTATGAAAGATAAAGTTTAGGGCTCTTTATATGTGACACCCGCATTCTTTAACCCAAAAGTCATGACAACCCACTCAAACAAACCTACAAAACCGAGACACCTAAAAGCCGTTTTAGACATATCCTCTTTGACTATGAAGATTTGGTTATATCCCACATTACCATCAAGAAAACTAATAACTCTATGGTCAGAAGCATCATTAATCAACATATCGGCTATGGGCATAGGATACTCATCTTTAGAAGTGGCTCTATTCAAATTTTTAAAATCGATGCAAACTCTTATTTTACCGGTGTTCTTCTTTTTCACCAGCACGATGTTGGATATCCAGTCCGCATACCTGCAAGGTCTTATGAATTTCGCATCAAGTAATCGATTAATCTCCTCTTTAATCTGATCATACATATTCGAGTTTAATCTTCTCATCGGTTGCTTAAAAGGTCTAAAACCAGCTTTTATTGGCAGCCGATGTTCAACTAGCTCGCGGCTCAGTCCGAGCATTTCATTATAAGCCCATGCAAAATAGTCTACGTATTATCATCGCTGCCAAGATTTACCTACTCAAGAGGGTCGGCCGATGTAAATTTTTGTCCTAACTTATCCATGTCCTCAATCTTCTCTATAGTTTCGCACATATCGTTCGTGTTGGACCGATAGTGTTTCACTCTCTATTGCAACCCATCAAGATTAAACATCATTAAATCACATTGTATGGTTGAGCCGATTTTTCATCGACTTTACAATGACAGGTACAAAACCATCTCTAGTCACACTAAGAAAATTATAATCCGTCAAGCCTAAACCGGTCAAGCACTTGACGGTATCATGCGGCAAAGAAGATGATTCGGCCAAAGCAACACAAGCCGATGCATTCGCATGAACAACCTCTACATCATCACTAACCCATTGTATTAAGAATTGATGCAATGTAGATAGGACACATCTATTGGCATAAATCCAATCACGCCCTAAGACCAAGCTATAACTACCGCGTACATCGGCAACAAAGCAAGCGGTAGCCATGGTTTTGCTTCCAACGGTGAGCTCCATAGAAGCGACCCCTTTAGCCTCGATAGGGTCTTCTCCTTCCACACCGTTTAAAGTCATGTTGGTTCAAATGAGCTTGTCATCGGTCTTACCTAGCTTCTTAAACAAAAAATATGGCATTAGATTAACAATCGCACCATCATCTAGGAGCATGCGAGAAATCGGTGTGCCATTGATATGACCTCTCACATAGAGGGGTTTCAAATAGTTCTCTGATTCCTCGGGCTTCTCAAAGATAGCACTCTTTGGTCCAAAGTCAAATTGTGCTATAACCTCTTCTTCTTCTACAAGCGAATAATCAGAAAGGGATAATCAAATGGTGTTAATGTCCATACCTTCTCGAGATGGTGTAGACTTGTAGTCCAGGAGGTCGTCGTCGTCGAACTCGGACATATCAACGTCTTCCTTGGGCGAAGGCACTGCAGCGTCCTCTCCAAGTACGGCATCGGCCAGCCCGAGTGCCCTTGTGGTAGCCACCGCTTCCTCCATCACCGATGGAGTAAGAGCTTCGGGCTCCTTGACTCTCCACTGCTTACCTTGAGGAACCATCGGTTTGATCTTGTTGAAGACCTCATCCTTCTTCTTCTCCGCCTCCTCCTCTTGCATCTTTCGGAAGCGTAGCCTTTGGAGCTTTCTCTTTGGAGTGTGGGTCAAGCCAGGTGGACCCCACCTCGGTTGTGTGTACATAGAAGCGCTCTTGCTGCTGCTAGCTTCATGATCATAGGAAGCCTTTTTGACCAGATCATCCAAAGTGATCGGTCCCGTGAAGACTCTCCCGATTTTGACATCGGTTGTGCTGATTTTCACGACACCTCTGGATGCGCTCTATTGATGAACAAAAGTAGAAGGGGCAGGTTCATTACCTTGCTTCGGGCGCCATTCTTACTTAGGCGTGGTGGTGGAGCCCTCTCCTTGAACCTTGATCAATCAAGACTCCGTCCAATCCAGAATAGGGCCAGGAAGCTTTGTGAAGACATCTCCCCTCAGCCCGTTCCACCTCGAATGAAATGGCGAGTATGACACCGGTGGAATGGGCATCAGTGGCACCGGCATCCATGGCCTTATGTATGGATGCCACACCGGGAACGGTGGACAAGGCATAGGATGAAACCATGGAGATGACGCTCCGAACCCATGTGGAGGAAGAGGAGGAGGCCCACGAACATCCGCGAATTGCTTCATCTCCTTCCTAGGTGGGCTGCCTCCCTTTGGTGGTGATCTTGGCCACTTTATAGACCGATTGTTCAAATCGGTCTTTTGATTCTTGTACTTAGCCATAAGACTGTCGAAGGCGCTTTTGGGCCCCATCTTTCGGTCCATGGCCTTGCCTTGGATTATCTTCCACTTGCCCAGCTCCGAATTTTTTAGCTTCATTATCTTGGGTTGTGGAGCTTGGCCCCCAAGTCTCGAGCCTTGGATGATGACTTTGAGGGACTCTTGACCATCGAGGGACTTCTCGAGCACCACCTTCCTAGAGGCCCATTTCTCACTCGGAGAAATAGGTATCTCTGCCCCGATGATCACGTTCTTCTAGTTGGTCGTATCGGCTTGATGAGGCTGAATCAATACCTTGAGGTTGAGCTCTGGAGTGTTGACAGGGAAAAGGTGCTTGTCGATCTGCATCTCTTTAAGACTCAATCGTCCTTCATTAAGGGCCGATTGGACTTGTTGACAAAAAATATTGCAATCGTTAGTAGCATTAGAATAAGAGTTATGCCATTTACAATATGCCCTACGCTTAATCTCATCCGCTGGAGGAAAATTATATGCAATTTTAATGTACCCATCTTTGTGTAGTTCATCGAATATTTTTTCATATTTAGCTACATCAAAGGTGTATTTCATATCGTCCTTCTGATTCTTATGAACTGGTTTGAGCGAATCGCATGCAAACGATTTGGCCTTAAATGGCTAAACGAATTCGGCTGCCAAAATATCATTGGAATCATCATCGGAGCTATCCGAATCATATTCCACGACGTGCACACTGTAGCGGGTCTTGTAATCATGTTTTATTTTTTTGCTTCGACTTTCTTGAGTCGAAGCCCTTTGTTGAAGGTGGCTGAATGTAAGAAAATCGTACCCCTCCAACTTCTCCCTAAGATGCGATCGCAAACCACTAAAAGCTAGGTTGGCTAAATCTTTTTTAGAAATTGTTAGATTAAAGCATCGACTTTTAACATCTCTAAACCGCCGAAGGTAATCAATGACAGGTTCATCTTTTTCTTGCCGAACCGATGTCAAATGTGACAACTTCAACTCGTTGTCCTCAAAATAGAAGTGGTCATGAAATGTACGCTCTAAAGACTCCTATGTGTAGATGGAGCCTGGGGACAATAAGGAAAACCACAAGAAAGCGGTTCCGGATAGTGATAAAGAAAACGAGCGTACTTTCAAAGCTTCGCTAAAACCCACTTCCCCTAGTTGCACTACGTATTGGCTAACGTGTTCCTAAGTGCTTTTGCTATCTTCGCCATTGAATTTGACGAAGTCAAAAACACGCAATCCAACAGAATATGGGACAGAATCAAAGTATGCGGGTACGGTTTTTGATAAATCTGATCTCTTCCCTTGAGGTCCACCCCAGCGTTTCGCGGAATTGTTTGTTGAAGTTCTCCTTAATGCGCGGCATACACTTTTCTATGTTGGCAATGGGTGGTCTAGCGGATTTGCTTGATGGTGGAGAGTGTACACTTGTTTTCATAGCATTAAATAATTCATTAGGAACGGAGCCATGAGGGATACCTGTACCGTCTAGCGAGATGTGCGGCGTGCTATACATAAAGGTACATTAAAGAGGAACAAAGCTAGCCAATTCATTCAATCGGCTTATGGCCAGATTGGAGATGCTAGTGATCGGCTCTATGCTAGCGGGATCCTTTACCAAAGCACTAGTTTTCACATGAGACGGAAGACTAGTTTGCCCACTAAACGAGTTCAACGGCATGCCATACGGAGGTTGTTCTATACTAGACGTAGTGGGCGCCAATGTACTAATAGGAGGGCCTACATGTGCAATATAAGAATATAATGTTACTAGCATTCTTAGATGATTTAGACTTGTTTTCATGAATTATGTATTGCATATCATTAGTCAAAACCTTTTTTAAATCGGCAAAGTAATATGAAATGTCTTCAAAAGTAACGAGAGGATGAGAGGATGTTCTCACATTGGCAGCACCTATGGCCACGTCATCGAAAACGGTTCACTTGAGAGATCGCGTTTTGACGGTCCTCCTTTAAACACGCCAAGTACTCTGCAGCTCTCGCTCTTCTTGCCTCCTCAGTCAACTACACCAAGGATGGCATGACGATGTTCGTCGTGGAGATCTCGGAGTTTATGGTGAAAAACGACGTTTTGGTTTGTGCAACTAGAATCGCTCGTTCCCCAGCGGAGTCGCTAAAAAGTGTGTTGACGTCGAAATCGGTCCGAGCCAACACACTGCTCGCACGTCCGTGTGTGAGAACGCTGGCGTCTCTTCAACGACGGGTTTGGGTAGCATCTAGACAACCTCGCCTCGGGAGAGACTCCATCAGAGGAGGATTGGCTTAAGGTTGATCCAGGCTCGGTCAGGCCAGCCGGATCGCCTTCGATCATCGTCGGGATGAAGGAAGAACGGCATAAGGGTCGAGTAAGGGGATTAGAGTTTGAAAAAGAACGAAATGTAAAGTCAAATGATAGGTTTGATTGGGATGCTCCTCAACCGGTCACGGGCCTCTGTTTTATAGAGGTGAGATGGTCTTATCCCACAAGGTAACTAATCTCTCAAGTTGGGAAAGAAATTATAATCAATCTGCTGAAAACCTTCCTAAAGGTATTACTGGAGTCTTCGATAATGTGCCGGACACTCCGGTGACCGGAATTTCCGATAAGGTGTCGGAGGTTTCATCGTGCAATTCCGACAACCCGAGAGGGCTTGCCGGACCCTTCAGCATGATGCCGGACACTACAGTGGGCTTTCTGCCCTAACCTGAGACGGCTTGTCGGACAGTTCGGTATGGTGCCGGACACTCCGGTGAGCTGAGCGCTCAAACCCGAGAGCGCTTGTTGAACAGTACGGCACAATGCTAGACACTCCGGTGACCAGAATGCTCCGAACCCGAGAGGGCCTACTAGATACTCTGGCAATATACCGAACACTCTGGTGGATCAGACACCCCAAACCTGAAAGGACCTACCGAGACTCTAGTGGGCGAGACGTCCCAAAACCAAGAAGGATTATCGGACGCTCCGGTGGCTCTGATTTTTTAGTGTCTTAACACTTGTGTACTGTGATCATGGGATGTGGATCTAGTTTCTAACTCTACCTAAGCGATGTGAATACAAACTGGCATGCTTAAAAGTTTAATATGAGTGACTACAGTAGACCAGGTTAGATTTATTGTCTCTGAATGAGACACACCCAATCCCAGACTAGACGATCAACATATACTTTGCACAGTTGCGGACTCAGCCCAGAGAAAAGAGTCGGGCCAACAACCTTAGATGTGTGCCCGTGGGAGTGCTGTGGCCCATCAAAAATCCACTAATTTCCTCATTAAAATTGGGTCAACAACTTGGGCCACGGCCTGTGTGGCCTGAGCGTCAAGTCCACCACTGCTTCTGCATTGGAGACACTGATATATAACAAAATATTTATAAAAAAAGGTTAGTAATACAAGTTTTTTATTCTCTTGTTCATTTAATCTCTTTATGTATGTGTTCAATCTCATACCATAGTTTTGAAATATTTTTATTCTCTGTAGAAATGGTTTCCCTACTACTGCGATGGCGGCCAGAACTCGCAACTGATTTGGATGCAAATAAGAGCAGCCCATTACATTATGCCTCATCTGACGGGGACTGTTCCATAATCAAAGAAATTCTGACTTATGCACCACCAGGCGCCATATACTTGCAGGACAGCGAAGGTCTCTCAGCTCTCCATGCAGCAGCCATGATGGGAAATGATCGTGCTGTCCGTTTGTTGCTGCAGGCTCACCCTGCTTCTGCTGACATTCGCGACAACCATGGCAGAACCTTTCTTCATGCTGCAGCCATGCGAGGCCACTCTTCCATTGTTTCGTATGTCAAAAAGAATGGAATGTTAGACCATTTACTGAATGAGCAGGACACGGAAGGGAATACAGCACTACATTTGGCGGTGCAAGCAGGGGAATACAAAGTTATTTCTAAACTGTTATCCAGTGGAAAAGTACCATCTCACATTATGAACAATGCTGGCCTTACACCCTGTGACCTGATAGAGAGTTCAAAGGGTTTTTACTCTATAGTAAGTAACTTTATACCAACCTTTAACCTTAAATTAGCATGGTGCAAACTTCATCCCTTCCAAATGCAAGGGGATGTGCTGCTCGTACAGACTGAAATCTCATTTCCTGAACGAAGATGTTGATATGACTGCACATAATACATGACGCGTTATTTGAATTGGCAGGTAAGGATGGTGGTGAAACTATTTGCCAATGGTTCACAATTCAAGCCACAGAGGCAAGACCATATAAAGAAATGGTCTGGTCAGGACATCATGAAATGGCGGGTGACGACATCAAAAAATCTTGCAATTGTTTCCACCCTCGTGGCGACAGTGGCCTTCTCTGCAGCATTCAACGTTCCTGGTTCATATGCATCTGATGGAAAGGCAAACCTTAATGGGAATCGCATGTATAACGCCTTCCTGGTGCTGGACACGATTGCTGTAACAGCTGCTGTGATGGCAACCATACTACTGGTTTACGGAAAAGCATCGAGGTCGTCGAATCGGTCCTGGCTGGGCTTCATTATCTCAATGCACTTCCTTTGGATGTCTCTTCTCAGCATGATGCTAGGCTTCTTCACTGCTATAGCTGCAGTGACAAGCGGTAATAATACGTATACCAAGAGCATAATGTATCGGTTGATGTATTGTGGCTTGTATTTCTTGATCATGGTTCTTACAAGCCTCGCGATGCCTGGGTCTTTTACAGATGTTTTACGGTTTCTGATAAGCGATGTCTTAAAACTTAAGCGCCATGACAAGCGTCGCATAAGTCGACAGTACCCTTTTGCCGGTATTTATGCCTTCAACATTATTGTATTTATAGTCATAAATACGCTAGCACTTGCTGCAGTTGACACCACTGGCAACCTACGCTGATATGAAGTGATGGGATCGTCAAAATCTTCTAACTGAATAATGTAAATGTATAAAAAATAATTCAAGGATCTATAAGTATCACAATATCTTGGAGATAGTCCAACTGTATGTTTGGGCATTCTGGCTATCAGTGTATCACTGTATTTCTGACAAATTGTTATGCTATATTTCCTTTGGACTCATATGACATCCTATAAATACATACTCCTAACTCATACAATAGCTGTGTCTTACGAATGTGTGTGAGAATCCCAGAATGTCCCTCCTCTCCGTTTGCATCATATCAAAATTAATCAAGATGTCCATAGTATAATCTTCATTTGTAGATACACTTCTATAGACGCATGTACTTTTTGCATTCACAGGTTAATGCACACTATCTCTATTATAGTTACGCCTTCATATCTTTTATGAAACACTACTGTAAAATTCATTTCTACAAATGGACCTAAAGCTATTAGTGAAACACAATTCTATAA
>BCLG01000005.1:312953-332726 GCA_001602295.1 Zoysia matrella | reverse complement strand
GTAAGTCCTTCATTATAGGTGAAGAAGGAATGATTGTCAAGATCCTTCTTGTAATATGATAACACAAAAGATAAGTCCAAAATTTATGTCAAAAAACAAAAAGACTACTAAAAAAGGCATCATTGTTTCATCTGACTGCAGAATCACAATCTTTTGATGAATTGCCCAAACACCCCATCCATCAAGATGAGAAACAAATAGGGACCAAGCAAATATCAATCCATCAGTCTGTCTAAAAAATAAATGTATAATCAGTCAAAATACTGCAAGAGATTCCAGAAGCTCATACAAATGCAACAAGAGCGATCCTCCATTCCCTGTTCTCCATCATTTCAGCACAACCATATGAGGAAGAAAAGAAGAACTTGTACTAATTAATATCTCAAATGTTATTTAAACGCTTGTAGAATGAACAGTCAAGCATATGTGCTATCATGCAACTGTCACAAGGTAACAAATAATTGATCTTTATCAGTTTAGTGTTCCCATGATGCATTGATCAAACACAGTATGTCATAAGGTAACAGATACTAACTAACCTTACCAGTTTAGTGTTCCCATGGATGCATTAACAGATACTAACTGACCTTACCAGTTTAGTGTTCCCATGGATGCATCAATCAAAGAGTGTCTCTTGTATACACCCTTGTAACATCTTGGACTTCAACATTTTCTCTGCCACTCTTCTGCACCGCACCACCATCAGCATATGTGAGCATGATGAGCCAACTATTGATAACTTTATGGTCCCATGGATGGTCACCTGATCTCAGCTCCTTCAAGAACGCCTCACAAAGCATCTGCATTTATAGTAATCCAAAGCCAAGATAGAAAGCTTGATTAATGCACAAAAATCTACAACATAAGCAGAAGAGTCAGATATCCTATATTTTTGTTTGTGACCCACAGGCCTGATCTCAATGTATCAAGGATTGTGCCATCAGTGTTAGTAGCTTCCTACTCCGAGCAGCCCGTGGATCCACAACACGAACAAACCTTAGCTACACACAGATGGATGAAAGTTGGCCATTGGGCACAACAGTAACAAACCTTAGCTACTCACAGGTGATATGCCACAAAGACAATAAATTTTACAAACCCATGTAATCCCATAATATGTAGAAGGAAGGAAAACCAATAATCTATGCGAAGTGTAAAACCCATATAACAATATCAACTAATGGGATGTTGTGCCTTAGCAAGCTGGTCAAATGAAGATATTTTCATGATTGTTTCGATTGCCTAATGTTCATTTTCGAATTTTCGATCAATACATGTTATCTGAGCATTATGTGCTATGCAATTTTTTTATTTTTCCATGTTTTCTCTTAGATTACCTATATGAGATGACTGCAATTTCTATGCACCAGACTAAAATATGTTATGGTGATGTAGAAGGACAACCTTCAAACTAAATCATAGTGCAGTTAAGAGTCTTACGTGAGGAGAATTTTTGATTGCAGGGATCGATTCATGACCATTCATACATTTAGCAGTCAACGGAATTTTTATATCTACAAAAAGGAAACAAGGTATGTATAGTTTGACATGAAGACTTAGGGCTCAGAATTACCTGTGTTTCTCTGTAGAAGTTTCATTCTTCTTCTTTGCTTGCGAAGGGGGTGATGTACATCCTGTCCCACAGAAGGAACGCCAGTCCCCAAATCAGATCAAAGCCTCCAAAAAAAACATCAGGGCATAACACACAAACAAAAAGGCATGATGAGCTCCTGCACATGCTCAGCCTCCTCCTCGATGTCCCAGAACTTGTTGCTGCAGAATACCTTGTTGCCCCTGCACCACAAGAACCATAGTCATTATGAATGCCGCGTGATTTGACACTGCACATGTACTCCTCCGAGTCCACTTGCCCGGCGAACTCGTCTGCAGCAGGGACGGCGGCGGCGTCCTTAACACATGCAACCAACGCCGTCTCTGTTGGCTTATTCGGCAGGCCCGGTCCCGCGACCCACGACACCCCCTCTCACGGCGTCGCTCTCCTCCCCGGTAGGCCGTCACCTCACGCAGGGCAGGTAGGTGGAGAGCGAGGCGGGGTCGTGACAGAGGGGAGGCGCGAGAGGGGCAGTGTGTGATGGTCGGGGAGGCGTGGGGAGGGGATGGTGTAGGCGACCAAGGCGGCGTCAAGGTTGGTAGAGGGGGGGTGCGGGAGGGGTGAGGGTGGCATGGGAGGGTCAATGGGCGACCGCCGGGGAGGCGAGGGGAGGGATTGGCGGCAGCGACCGAGGCGGCATCAAGGGCGGCAGAGGGGCGGCACGGGAGGGGCTTCCGGCACAGGGCAACAGCCAGGGAGGGGTTGGCCGCGACGGCGGCCTGGGATGCTAGGAAGGGCATGGGTGGGGTGGAAATTATTTTTTTAGCAATAAATAATGACAAAATTTGTTTCATGCAAAATATAAAGATAAACAAAGTTTCTCAATGAACAGATACCTGCTTTCAGCGTCCAGCAACTGGCGACTTAAATAAGCCACCACATACTCCTTCCCATCGTGTTCTTGAACCAAAACAGACCCAATAACTTTATCTTGTGCTGCAATGTATAACTTGGAAGGCATATCAGCTTTAGGTGCCTTAAGCACAGGAGGTCTCGATAAATATCTCTTGATGGCTTCAAAAGCTTCCCTCTGTTCAGCTCCCCATACAAAATCAGATTCATGTTTAAGCCGAAGTAGAGGCGTGAATGATTCAACTTTGCCGGACAAGTTTGAAATAAACCTTCTCAAAAACTTAATTTTCCCCAATAACTTCTGAACATCTTTCTTACATGTCGGCTCTTTTAAATCTTTAATTGCCTTAACCTTCTTAGGATCAATCTCAATTCCCTGTTCATGTGCAATAAAACCCAAAAATTTACCAGCCGACACTCCAAAAGCACATTTTAGAGGATTCATCTTTAAACCATACTTGCGCATCCGAACGCCAAATGTAAATCGGCTAAGTGACCATCAAAATCAGCCAATTTAACTACAACATCATCGATGTAAATTTTCAAAATAATGCCTAACAAATCATGGAAAATAATATTCATAGCTCTTTGATATGTAGCACCGGCATACTTCAAACCAAATGTCATAACCACCCATTCGAATAGACCTCCAAACCCTGGGCAGCGAAAGGCTATTTTACACATGTCCTCTTCAGCCATAAAAATTTGGTTATATCTGGCGTTTTCATCTAAAAAACTAATTATTTTATTACCAAAGGCATCATTAATCAAAGCATCGGCATTGGGTATTCATCTTTTGGTGTAGCCTTGTTTAAATTCCTGAAATCCATACAAATTCTAATCTTCCCTGTATCACTACAAGAAAAATGTTTTTTAATCACCAAGGTATTTAGACACTGTATGTGTAATATTATTCACTATAACTATTTTGTCACTAAAAACCTTGGTCACATTTTTGTCACTAAAACCTTATCACTATATGTATATAGTAACCAAAAATTAGACATATTGGTTACTAAAACTAAATAGCAACTAGGGAACCTTGGTAACTAAATGCATTTATCAACCAATGAGCATATACCTTGGTCACTAAAAATATATGTCTACAATAAAAATTAAATCTTGATCACTATTTATCAATTTTTAGTTACCAAATTACTTGGTCACTAAAACTTGGTGATTAAAAATATATTTTCTTGTAGTGTATTTTTCTTCTCAACTGGAACTATATTGGATATCCACTCTGCATATCTACATGGTCTTATAAAATTAGCCTTCAAAAGCCGATCTATCTCTTCTTTTATTCTATCGTAAATATTGGGATTAAAACGTCTAGATGGTTGTTTATATAGCCTGAACCCATGCTTAATTGGTAACCTATGCTCAACCAATTCTCTACTTAAACCCGGCATTTTAGTGTAATCCCAAGCAAAACAATCATTAAATTCTTTAAGTTACAAACATACCTTTTGTCTATGACTGGCCACCATGTTTGCATTGATAAATGTGAGTCTGGGCCTATCACTAGCTCCAATGTCCACTTCCAATAAATCATCTACAGAAGAAAAACCTTTCCCAAGTTTCTCAAGATCATCAAAATGATCAATTGATTCACCCATATCGTTTTTATCTAAACGATATTTCTCTGGCCTCTCCAGCAACCATTTCAAGCTGTCCACTTTATCCATCTAAATTGCTAAATCATTGAGCCGTGCTATATCAGCCGGCTTTACATGTATAGGTACAAACCCATCTCTCTCCACGCTAATGAAATCAAATTCTGACAAATCCTTGCGTCTCAAACAAGGCATGTCACCATGTTGCCAGTCCATGGGCGCATCCATCAAAGCCACGCAAGCAGAATTATCAGCTTCTATTTTCTCCACCTCATCACCAACCCACTGGATAAAGTACTGATGTAGTGAGGATGGCACACAACATATGGCATGGATCCAGTCATGCCCTAGCAATACATTGTATCTCCCTTTGACATCAACAACAAAAAATGTAATTGGAATAGTCCTGCTGTCCACAGTGAGTTCAACTGAAATGATCCCTTTAGCTTGTGATGGTTCCCCAGAAAAACCACTGAGGTTCATGTTAGTTTTGATCAGATCACCCTCGTTGTGTCCTAGATTACAAAACACAGACAATGTTATCACATTCATGCCTGTACCCCCATCTACCAACATACTCCCTGCAGGTCTCCCATTAATATGTCCCTGGATATATAAAGGCTTGAGGTGCTTACCGTGCTCGTCTGGCTTCTTGAACACAGCACGCTCAGCTCCTAATGCAAGCTCAGCAATGTTTCCCTTAGGTGCTTTGAACTCCTTAGGCAGTACAAACACCATGTTGATGTCAATATCCATCTGTCCTTCAGCACTTGTGGCTTTCTCACATTCGCTGTCACTGCTCTGATCGTCATCACATTCTTCTCGAGCCAAACATTTTTCTCTCCATGTTTTTTTAGGAACAACCATTAGTCTATCCTCATTAAACCACTATCTCGCTCTTCATCCTGTCTCTCTTTCATTTCAAGCGCTCTGAGTCGTTGAACCCTTCTTTTTTGTGTGCGACTCAACCCGAATGGACACCACTGAGGTGCTGGCTTTGCCTTAGATGCAACAGATTTGGTGCTCCTGTCTTCCGAGTTAACTGCGCTGCTACTAGAAATTTGTTGCTTAACTTCTGCAAGTTTTCCAAATCCTTTCCTTTGTTCACTGTTGCAGTGCATTCTGTTTTGCCCATCATCTGTCAACACAGGTCGCACTGCTCTTGCTCTGGCAAAACAATATGGCAGTCCAGTCCGCACACCATTTCTTATTTGAAAATCGGAACGAGAAACCAGTCTAGGACCAACAACATGTTGATTCATTATCATATCAGTTCTTGCCTTCTTCTCCTTGTCAATAAAATCTCTCACATCATGCACAGGCCTTGTGTTCGACTTAGAACGTTTGTATCCCACTACTTGTTTATCACCACGCTGCCTTGGTTCAAAAGTGACTACATTTTTGCGTTTTGCTTGCGGTCTGGCAGATGGAACTGTTTCTGCAATAGATGCTACGTCGTCCACTGTCCAATTTAGACAGTGCATGGTATGGTCCCGATCATTACTTCCTCCTTGATCGCCTTCATATGCAAATTCTTTTCATTATCCTTCTTGTTAATCTCCATCAGATTTCTATGTTCAGATGTTTCTGTTCTTGATCCGGCAATAGCTCTATTATTTGCTACCGCTGAGCTCTTCAGCATCCACTTCTTCTCTTGACAAGATTGTTTGTTGTTTGCCGGATCATGTAAAACAATTGCATCACTCACTCGAACATGTGGATCTCGAATGTGCGCTGACCATACATTGCTCTGCCACTGTCACTCCACCCTCGAAAAATACTGGCCCGATGGCCAATTTTGCAACCAGGGTGCTTTCTTATATGTATGCATATAATTTGGCTTAGGGGCCAAATTAAATTCATCTCTTTGCCGGTCACAATTATTGTTGAACTTACTGTCAGGTGATCTTCTTCTTTTGAAACCACTCATACGCTGAAATACACTCTTCCTCTGTTGTGAAGTATATTTGTTCAATAAGAATTCAGAAGTGGGTTTAAATACCGATTTGCGTCTCCTTCCTTCATTAATTTTCCATACACCCAACTTAGGGCTTTTAGGCTTGATCATCCTTGGCTCACTTTCCTCGGCAATAATCACGTTCTTCTCCTTTGTAGATTCTCTCTGATCAGACTGCACCAGCACCTTCTTATTTTCAAAGTCAATTACGATCTTGGTCCAGCCTCATCTTACTTCCTTCTCCAAATGACAATCGTCCATTGCTCAAGGCCGATTGTATCTGTCGACAAAAATAATTACAATTATTTGTAGAATGACATTATGAGTTATGCCATTTACAATAAACTTTCTTCACCAACTGCTCTGGTGGTGGAATTACATGTCCATCTCTCAACCTAATAACCATGTTTTGCAATAGCACATAAAAAAGTTTATCGCACATAGAGACGTCAAAAGTATATTTTATCTCATCTCTCTCTTTCCAGGGGAGGGTTTTGAAAAATAACATGCACAGGGTTTATTTTTAGATGTGTCGACCCATTCGGCTACACAAATATCAGTCTCATCATCTCTAGCCGAATCATACTCTAGCATGTTAACACCTTGCTTTTCCTGCTCCCTATTGGTGCCATCTTTAAATCAGCTATAACTTTTATTTTCTCTAGCATGATTTTCATGAGCTATGGCACACTGCAACACTTGATTAACATCTAGAAAATCTTGCCCTTCTAGTTTCTCTTTCAAATATGATGATAGACCTGAAAAAGCAATATCGGCCAAATCGCTTTCTCCAATTGTCAGGCTATAACATTTATTTCTAGTTTCTCTAACCTTTTGATAGATTCAGAAACTGTTCAATTATATTTTTGCCTAACTGAAGTGAGATGTGATAGCCTAAGCTCAGTTTCACCATTATAGAAGTAATCATGAAATTTTTGCTCAAGATGTGTCCATGTTGTGGAAAAACCGCCTCAAAACACTGGACGGCTCACCTAGGATTGATCTCGGGTGATATTGAATAATAATATCCAAATAGTACAACACGAGTGATAATATAAAATAGAAAACTGATTAAAGTCTTATATTAAAGTTCAAGTAGTCTTAGGAGAGATAACTTTGAAACAGAGTACTAATTACTAAGCAAGAAGTGATATAGAAATGATGCGACGGTTTCCTAATATAAAACATATGTTGCCCTAAGACATGCTTCATTCCTCGCGATCGGAGTTTGGTGAGCAGGGAATCAGCTCACAGGACTTAGTTAGCCATGGGTTCACCTTCCCACACTCTCTTGTCACAACAGCTACACACAACAAAAAGATAAACAATAAACCGTGAGTACTAATTACTAAGCAAGACTTACCCATAAAAAATGGTCAACTACAGCCGACTCCTAAGCATGAGAGGCTGACTCACAGGGATGGCTATTTGCATAAAACATAGCACTACTATTGGATCCTTACTTTCAACTTTTAGCACGAAGTTAAGTTCATTAATTTGCACTATAAACTAGAACAAGCATAGTTACCAAGCAATGGCCTATGAACTAAGCAAACAATTCATATTATTACTATCAGTCTATTATTACTATTAGTCCAGTTGTTACTACGACTTACGCAGTGAACAAGTGGTACTCGTTACTGTGAGAGGCAGCGATTATAATTGATTTACATCCAACTGAAGAAACCCAAGTAGCACGACGTACACGCACTCCATAGTCGAGGCTATCCGTGGTTAGCCTGTGTACCCTCCCAATATCATCACTAGAAAAGGGGTGGGTTGTCGTCCAACCACTACGATAGTCGAGTTACGTTAGTTTACTAGACCCATATCGCTAGCATGCTCTTGGTACTGTTCAAACTTGCTCAACAAAGCCACACTCGAATCGGTCCTTAACTGATACAGACAGGGCTACCGCACTTCGGCCATGAGTCCACACAAGAAATATGCCTCCGTGCCATCCTACTCCCTACACAATCTCAAATTTAATCATTTATGGGATAAGGGTCACCAGGGTAACAACCTATATCTCGCGAGTGAGGTTTCTCAATCACTCGACTTTCTACCGTGCAATAAAACTTAGCCTAGCTCTACACCAAGTTACCTGTACCAATATACACTCAACAGGGATAAGTGGTACTATCATGCAGTCTAAGGCTCCAAACAATTCCTATAACTTAATGTGTAGTACAATTACCATATCATACACATTGGTAAAATAAGAACTTAAAAAGGGGTAATGCAAAGAGGCTTGCCTTCGGTTTGCTAAGATTTAGCACAAACAAGAGGAAGATCTTTAGTGACGGACATCCCTAGAGCAGCTAGAGCAATTTGACCTTCCGCGTCGTTTCTTAAATGTATGAAATGATATGCAAGCGTGATTAGTTATGCACCTAATAAAATACTAAGGTCATGAGATGATATGCTCATGAACGTGTATGACAGGGATTGTTATGCGAATGCTTTCATGCAAAAATGAGTTTATCACTTTAACATGTTATCTGTAATTATATGACAAAGTTCTGATTTTTACCTAAAATAATGAATTTCTATACTATACTAAATAGGCCCTAATAGAGAAATTAGTTCTAAGTTTCCTCAATACGGTTCTTGAAGGTACAAACTACCAATTTTAGTTGCTTATAATATTAGTAGGGTTATAAACTACTTTTTGAACAATTTTTGCAATTTATTATTACCCTATGAATTTATAATGGATTAATCCCTAGCTAAGAGTAAATAATCATTTATAAATAATCTACAGCACATAAATTCTAATTAATTCTAGGATGACAGAAATTAATCAGTAGAAACTAAATATAATTTTTTTTACTTTTTAATTATGCATGAAAATGATGATATGCATAATTGTATAATGCACATTAATTTATTTAACAGAAATAAATCCAATGCAGAAGATGCAACTTTGATAGCTTTAAAATATTCTACATGATGAGAGTATTCCAACGGTATATTATTTGCAGTTTTTAGAGCTAGGATGAATTTTATACGATTTTTACAATGTTTACTGACTTTTCTGCACATTTATTAAACGATTTCCGAGTAGATTGAAATTTGGGCACCACGTGGCACGGAGACGCAGCCGCACGGGATCCTAGCCTGTGGCCACACGGGATCCTGGCCAGGCTGAACCGGCCGGCCATGGCTGGCGCTGCGCTCGCCGGAGCGCTACTCCTGGCAGCGGGGCTCCAGAGAGCCCGGCCCAAAATGATCTTCGCAGCGAGGGCGACTCGGGGGTGGGGTCGAATGACGGTGGTCCTCACCGGAGCAACCCCGGCGGCGAGAGGCAGCGTGGAGAACACTTCGGCGGCGGCGTGAGCTCCACTACGATGACCAAACTCCAAACCGCTCACTCCTCAAGCTTCAAGGAGGTGTGAGTATGAACGGCACCGGTGTTTTAGCCGTCGAACGTCTCCTGAGGGGGCTGCCACCGGCGAGCTCCACGGGCTTCAATGGCGGCCGACGGCGAGAGTCCCAAATACCCTATAAAAGGCCACGATTTCATCCCAAATTTTCGTCCAGGAGGGGCGCCAATTGATTGGGACTCAAGGGGCAGTGCCGAGGTGGGGAAAAACTCACCGGAGCTCGAGCAATCGTTCGGCACGTCACGGCGGCTTCAGGAGCTCGATTTTTTTTGGGGCAAACCCGAAATCCGGCCAACTCAGGGAGAGTGAGAGCGAGCTGAGATGATGGGGAGCTCGAGCAGGGGTTGGCGCACGAGCTCGCGGAGGGTGGTAGCACGAAGAGCGCTAGGCGGTCGCTTCCGACGATGGGCGCGTCCGGCCAGTGTGACGGTGAGAGAGAAAGGAGGCCGAGCGAGTTTGGGAGAGAGAGAGGGAACCGGGCGGGGCGACGTCGTGTCCGCTTGGGGCTCGGCTCAAGGCACTGTGGGAACAAATCGATTTGTGATTAGTTCCTCTCTCTCTCTAGTTTATCGGCAATATTTTTGCCTTCTTCTCTCCCTGGTGGTGACGCACACACAAAAAGAACATAAGTTTTTGGTGACGCTGCCCACACCTGGCTCACGTCCTTTTCTCTGTTTATATAACAAACCAACTGATTACATGACTCTAATGCAACCACTAGCCCACTAAACCCAATTCTTACGGCACCGACGCATGCACTGACTCCACAAAACATGGTCATCATCCTGACCACGATCTACGCTGCAGACGTGGTAAACTCTCCTAATTATTCTTGACTGTTAACCGGTCAACTCACACAGGCTAACATGCATGCAGCTGCCGATTAACAAGCTAACTAACCTGTGATAGCAAACTCCAGACCTATACGTATGCAGCTAATAGAAACAACCATGCAAAGACTCCAACTACCGTACTAGTCAAGATTAATGCTAACAATTTCCTTCCTAATCTTGACTATACCTTTTTCTAACTTGATCACCGTAGCGTTGGATGTTCATCAGACATGCCGTACACCTCTCCAAGAAGTGCTTTCTCCTCTTCTTTCTTCCCTTTTCTATTTGCCGGGCACTCATACGAATGGTGCCCATACTCGTCACAGACATAGCACTGATCCTTACTCTTATCTATGCGGCCTTCGCCGCCTCTACGACCATGACCGCGGCCGCGCCCTCGCCCTCGTGATGACTCGAGGCCCCTCGCCAAGAGAAGCTCTTCTTCCTTACGTGCACCTCGTGCCTTGACGCGCTCCTCATACGCTTTCAGCGAGCCAATGACTTCCTCCAAAGTCATCTTCTTCATGTCTACGAATTGCTCGATTGCCGTCGCAATATGAATGAACTCGTTAGAGACGGCACGCAGCAGCCTCTTGACAACATTCACCTCCTCAATCTTCTCTCCAAGTCCTCGAATTTGACCAACAAGCAACATTACCTTGGCTGCGAAATCATCTACCGACTCCGCCTCACCCATGGCAAGGTTCTCAAGCTCCCAGCGCAACGTCTGGACCTTCGCTTCTTTGGCACGCTTAGCGCCCATATGCATGGAGCGCAATACTGTCCACATCTCCAATGCACTCTCTTTCTCTGCAACCTGCATCAACATCTCATCACAAAGCCCTATCGAGATGGCTGCCATAGCCATCTCATCTTTCTCTGAATCAACGACGCGTTGCTCAATGTTGGGATCAACCACATCCCACACACCTTGAGCACGCATCAGGAGCTTCATTCTTGTCGCCCAAGCTGAGTAGTTTGTCTTGTTTAATACCGGGTACTGGAGAGTTACCTTCCCTTCTCTCTGTGGCATCTGCACCTTGCCGGACTCGTTATCACCATTGCTGCGCTTCCTCGGCGGTGTGTACAGGACTCCATCCTTGCCGGTGCTTGACATCTCTGCAGGACGTTTAACGGCTCTGATGCCACTTGTGGGAACAAATCTATGATTAGTTCCTCTCTCTCTCTAATTTATCAGCAATATTTTTGCCTTGCTTCTCTCCCTGGTGGTCACGCACACACATAAAAAGAACACAAGTTTTTGGTGACGCTGCCCACACCTGGCTCACATCATTTTCTCTGTTTATATAACAAACCAACTGATTACATGACTCTAATGCAACCACTAGCCCACTAAACCCAATTCTTACGGCACCGACGCATGCACTGACTCCACAAAACGTGATCATCATCCTGACCACGATCTACGCTGCAGACGTGGTAAACTCTCCTAATTATTTTTGACTGTTAACCGGCCAACTCACACAGGCTAACATGCATGCAGCTGCCGATTAACAAGCTAACTAACCTGTGATAGCAAACTCCAGACCTATACGTATGCAGCTAATAGAAACAACCATGCAAAGACTCCAACTACCGTACTAGTCAAGATTAATGCTAACAGGCACGCCGCGCGCATGCGCGCGAAGCCCACAGGTGCGCGGCACCTGTACGGCTGCGTGGCAGCCTGAGGTAGGAGGAGAAGGAGTAGTAAGGCTGACAGGCGGGGCCCGCCAGGATTTTTCTTTTTCCCCGATTTTCCTTGATTTTCTGCGCAGCTCTCTGTTTTTAGCCTGAAATGCATACTTTTAGAGCTCCAAAAATTATGAAACTTGGTAGGATGGTAAAAAATTTAAAGAGGAACAACTTTTATTTTATAATATAGTTAAAATTCGGAACAAATAAATTGTTATTGAATTTTAAAGAAAGGCAAGCTTTTGAGTCAAAATAATTTTTTGAGACCTTTAAACTTTAGATAAAATTTTATGAAAACCTCTCAATTCAAGTTGTTATAAGAGATTTCCAAAGAACATTTTGTTTTGCAACATTTCTCTGAAAATAAAATTTTAAACTCGCATTTTGAAATTTAAACTTAAATTTGAGCTCGGATTACAAGATTTCGAACATGAACAACTTATAGTCTTTAAGTTAACACCCGAAGTGTTACACATGTGCCAACAGAATTCAGTGCCAAAGATGTCAGCCAGTTGAATGCAGTGCCAGAAAGTGGCAAAGGAAATAATTTAATCTTATGGGCATCTGTTATACCAACATCACTTACTTGTGTCAAAAATTGCCCCACGTGCTCATAAGTAGTTTTTGAATCATCACCATTAAACTTAGTGAAATCAGGAACTCTGAAACCTCGAGGATACGGTATAGTGTCAAAATATTCAGGGTAAGGTTTTTTATACGATCTACCATGTCCTTTAGGCTCAAAACCAAATTCTCTAAGTGTTCTGGCTATCTGCTCCCTAACGTTATCAGATGTCTCACCATTCGCCGCTCTATCCGTTCCCAAATGATATGTTTTAGGAAAAATGTGTTCGGCAATGGTCCGTGTATCACACTGTTTCCTGTAGGTAGTATAGATGGGCCATACACTATGGTTTGATAAAAGGGCTGTTGCATGTTAAAACGTGCTCCCTGGTCCCGTTGAGTTCCATTAGCACAAGTGTTTGGCATACCCTGGCTAGCAGCTGCACCATACCCAGATCCATTAGAGGGGTCTACTATTTGCTTCCCTTGCGCCTCACCCTGAACCTGCTGCACTACCATCCTGAATTGCTTAGGCAGATTATTATCAAGGTCCTGTCTAAATGTAGCAAATTTAGCACTGCATCTCTTCAGAAATCACACGTGTAAACTGTGTAAGATCAGCCCCGTACTTGCTAGCGACAGATATATCTACCATCTCAACAAGTTCTACAAGATTGAATGACGGATTTACCTTCTTGTTAGATGTGCTTGCCGTGTCCGCCTTCTTGATCACACCGTTTCTTGTCTTCTGAAAGCACGCCATCTTCTCCCGAAGCCTCGCCGCTTTCACCTCTTCCATCTCACGCTCTAGTTCAGCATGAATCTTCCTCTGATCATCCTCTGTAAGTTCTTCAAACGTGACATCAACCACGTTCCTGGAATCATCCTTCAAAGTATCACCGCCTCCGGCCATCTTCCCTTTTGCTGGATCCGCTTCGAATCCAGCTGCAATCGGCAAGGAAGAGGACGATTGATCATAACTTGCTGCCGTGTGTATTATATGCTTCTTCCCCAGCGGAGTCATCAATTTTGTTGCTCAGCGATTGACACCGAGCAACAGTGAGATCAATTTTGTTACGAATAGCAGAATGACCGATTTCCTCAACAAACCGGCAAAGAAAATGAAACGAACAAAGTGAACGAAAATAGATTGAAATACTAGATGAGAAAATACAGTGGTTCTGGTCCCTTCTCACGTCCTCCCTATCCTATTTATATAGAACTTATTAAATCTCTAAGCAATAGACTTAAAAGTAACTTAAACAACTCTCCACGGACCTAACTACTGATCCTATATTCTAGCTCCACGTGAATTCCTGGTGCTGGTAGTTCACATCTTGCATGGACCATTTGCAAGGATAAAAATCACGTCACCAAAGATATAGCATCTTGCTCTTGTGCGTTATCCTCTAGGCTGCATCCACTTGCCATTGCCTGCAATCAAACACGCAAATGACCAGAATATATTCAGAATACATGCAACTAATTCTGCTGCTTAATCACTAACTAACTAGAAAAGTCGAATCAGCTAATAATGCCAATTTCCACTATCAATAGAAATGTGTGGGCCAAAGGAGGATGGGAGATCCGGAGCTTTCTAACCACACGATTTGAAGGAGGCACGTTAAGAAGAGATCTGGTTCCTTGATTCTAAAGGAGGGATTAATCTGGTGCATTTTTTATGTGCGCCAAAGTTAATTTATCTCTGTGGGGAATAATTTGTTTGGTGGACATAGAAAAGTAGTTGTGCTTTTTAAGAGGTGGAGGTGAAAGCCAAATCTATAATACTTATATAATTACCACCCACTAAAGATCTAATCTTGCCCCTCATTGAGCCACATCATCTCAATTGTTTCAACCGTTAGATCTGCTGTAATTATCATATATAGGCCGTCGATTGTCCTAAGCGTGTGCCCCCAGTACCTCCACCCTGTCCTCCGCTCTTCCCAGACCCACGCCTATACAACTCCCCACTCTAGATCTGATGATTAATGAAGTTTAATCATAGTTCCAAAAAAAAACTGCACCTGGCAGAGCAGCCCACCTGATCCCCTCCTCTCCCCGTCCCACTGCCTCCTCTTTGCAATGTCATCATGGTTGCGGTTGGTGGTCGTGACAGTGGCCGTGGCATGCGCTCTGACCATCGGCGCCGTCGCTAGCTCTCGCCGACATTCTACGACGACAGCTGCCCGAACCTACAGTCCATAGTGTGGTCGATCCTTCATCTCTTCTTCCATGACTGTTTCATCAACATATGTACACGTTTCCAAATCAATAGATTTGTAGCTCTCACATTGCAACCTATAGCAGCCGATGACGTTTGTGCATCAATACACGGCCAATTTTGACGGCGTCATCATTCCTGGTGCTGGTAGCCATAGGATGCTAAGTATGGCACTTGGGCTGAATCATATTTTTTTCTATAGTAGTACTATAAGATAGTATATGGATTAGATATTAGATCTATCCCGTTGAACAAGCATTATTTTCATAATACAATGTCGTGTTCTAACTATACTTTGCTATTAATTTTGTTTTACATTCTGATTAATTAAGAACATAAAATCACATTAGTTTCATTACAACTTCAACGCTAAACTTTTATTAACTTTTAGTTTGTATCTACAATGTAGCTATCATCATAAAATTTATTCTAAAATTGTGTACTATTTTCATAATTTTCACAACGGCGCACAAGGCATGAAATCCCCCAGCAACACGTGGGGTATCATTTGGTTTAAATTATTTGCCTTGCCCCCTTCTCTCCATCCACCACCGCCGCCTCCCACCGCCTGTCAAACGCGCCCCCCTTCTCCCGGCACCATGCCATCCGCCGGTTGCGAGATTAAAGGCCTCTTTGTTTGAGCTGAAGCTTTTGAGCTTTTAAAAAACTGGACAGTGGCTAGTTGAAAAGCTGGTTGATTGAGTAGTGATTGTTGGCTTTTACAATATTTACTTAGCTTTTTTGCACACCAAAAGCTAAAAAAGCAGCTTTAGATGAGGTTTTCAACTTTTAATTTAATTTTTTAGCTTTTTAGCATTTTAAAAACTAGCTTTTCAGAATATTCTTTTTAAAACATTGTTTGTTTCAAAAGCTGAAACAAACGGCCCAAATCTTTCTCTCCCTCTCTCTCACGCACACATCACTGGGGCGGCGGCTGGTTCAAACAAGCGGGGCAAGAGGGCGGCGGCGCAGCCGGCGATCTCGAGCAGCACGGCCCACTCCGAGTGACGAGCGGACTTGAACAGTAGTGCGGGTGGGCGGTGGCTGATAGCCTCGAGCAAGTGGCAGCAGCCGGTGGCCTCGAGCCTGAAGCACGCCCGGCTCCATGTGGCTGGCGTCCTGGGGTGGCAGCATAGGCCATCTCCGTGCAAAGGGCAGCCTCGAGGGGCAGGCGGCGGCCGACGGCCTTGAACACGCAGCGGGCAGCCTCGATCGGCGGCTATCCAGACAGGCGCACACGAGGTCTGCACTTCCTGTCTTTCCCCATTGTTTTGACTCTTGTATTTCGTGTGATTCATATTGTCTGTGTTGGTCAATCCTTCTAGGAAAAACCTATTGTATGAATGAAACAAACTTGATTTATTTCCATAATGGTATTTGATCTATATTTGTGTCGAAGTGGAGATAAATTTTAAATTTCAGTAACCATAATTAGTAGTTTCTTATCATCTTATCATGTAACCTTGAATTAAATCAATATAACTAGATAAACTGAGTGGTTCAAAGAGCTAATTTGCTAGATAAGTAGTGACATATACTTATTTTGCTTGTTGCTGACTGGACTAAATGCCATTTTGCCGTAACTCACTACAGTAGTGGGCAAGCTGCAGCATACTTTGGTGGTAAGTTCAGTGGCCAAGTCTCTTTTTTTTTCCAGAATTTTGTTTTTTTAGTTATTCTTTGGGTATACTACTGTAATTTGTTTGGGTCAGTACATTGACATATACAGCTTGTGAATATTTTCTTTAATTCGTAGTCGTAATTAGCATGAATCTCTGATTTGCTTCAGAGAGCCTATGCGCAACTCCGTTTTACCATATGCTTCTCTGAACATTTTAGATATTACGATGTTACAAAATAGATTGATGCAGCTGTAGGTGTGTTAGAAGGTAGAACTGAAACTTCCTGTATCTGGGTTGTAGCGCCTATGACAACCTGCCTTTCTTACTCAGTTTACCTAAGAAATACGAGAACAACACGTTGATCCAAGAACAATGCATTTTGAGAAGAGTTTTGTCTGCTGTTTTTTTATCTGTGACTGTTAGCATGTGTTTTGGGTTCAGGTTCTCCTTATTTGGGACTTAGTTGCTGACTTTTAGTTTCCTTTTTCCTCATTTTAAGATTAAGAAAGGTCCCTCTATTACCCTGTGGGCACCTCTGCTCCCATGCTGCGCTTCTAATCTCTTCTGGTCAAGGTTTGCTTGTCCTTCTACTTCCTTTTCTATATTATTGTCTATACTTCTAGCTACATCTATAACTGAGGTAAGGAACTTCTTAGAAATTCAGGTTGTTTGACTTTCTCTTTACAACAATGCCATGGGTCTGACAAGAGTCAACCTCTTCGTCCTATCTCATTTTACAGCTAAGGTTTTTCCTCTTTGCCTTCCAGATTGCAATTTCATGAACTAGAGATTGCCCTTGTGGTTGCAGATCCTTCTGCTGCACTTGCGAGATTAGAGGTCACAACGTTGCCGCTAGTTGATGTGACGATTCTGTGGAGGCACTTATTGCCGCTAGCTGTGGCTGCAGATCATGTGCAGGTCTTCAAATCAAGTTGAGATCAAAGAAAAACTTGAGCTTTTGGCAAGTTAGATTCAAGCAGTCAAGCAAGTTATATATTGCGCTAGCAAAAATTTAGATTGTTATTTCATTCTGAAAAAATAGAAGCTGTTATATGTGCAGCTTGATTATAACTTTTTCATGTAATGAGATGGAGTTTAATATACTCCCTCTATTCACTTTTAGTAATGACATTTGAAGCTATAATGCTTTGTCCAACAATAGTAGTATCTGAGATGTGTGAATGCAATAAATGCGGGATAGTTAGATGAGTATGTGAAGAAAGTGAGGGTATTGTGGTCTTTTCATGCCATTTTTATTTTGCATTGGGAAACATATAAATGATGGTATTTTTGGACGAGGGAGTATATTGTTTCTCAAGAATTGGATATATGAGATTGTCCTATGCGGGTTGCGCATGTTGAGAATAATGAATGAAAAGTCAAAATTTTGAAAGGTATGGTTTGACAATAGACCAAGATTTAATTTGTCACAGAAGTATCGGTCATGGATGGGCCTGGGCTGTTTGTGGCGATTCAATTCATCACAAAAGTTTGGACCATGGTTGGGCCTGGGTTGTTTCATAACGATGCAGGAATGTCATAGATTTATCAATCCGTGACAAAAATTACAAAACATCATGCAAGTTAATGTATAACACGAGATAAATGTTGAACCAATTTTTCATTAGAAATACCACTTTATGATGATTTTTTCTTCGATCTATGATGAAATATATCATCATGGATCAATAGATTTCTTGTAGTGATGTTATAAGAACAAGAAAAGAGATAGCAAAAAGCAGCAACAACACAAAATGAGTGCAGGAGGTGTTTTTTTGGTGTCAAGCTGGAGCTTCTCGGCTGCAAGAACTGCTGCTGCGCCTGCTGCCTCTGCTGTTTCTTAGTGCGTCTCTGAGTTTTGTGTCTGTGAGTAGGGTGCATCTGGTTTTAGCCAGATGTTGGTGTGTTAGTTGAGGAGGGGCGCATCTGGTTTTAGCCAGCTGTTCGTGTGTTAGTTGCTTGTGCAAGCTGATCTATTTGATTATTTAGGACTCGTTTCGTTGGGGCTTCGACAATTTGACACACTGGCCCACTGTCATAAACACAGGTGGTCCCACATATCATAGACACGGGTGTGTCAAATTGTCGAAGCCCCACGAAACAAGTCCTGAATCCTCAAATCCCTCGTCCAAGCTGTATCGGGTATGGGAGGGGTTTTAACCTCTCTTGTATCCTTTCCTCTCTTCTTAATGAAAGGATGCGTAGATCTCTTACGCATTCGAGAAAAAAAATACAATTTGATTCAAAAAGATTCAGAATCAACAACCAAACACTACCTCAATATTATGGACTCTTAGATAAAATTTGGTAAAAGGCTAGTGTGACATGGAAAGGGAAAGTCTCATAATTTTTTTGGTGGCTTTTATGTGGATTATAGGATGAATAAAAAATAGAAAAGGGCAATGGTGAATATGACTGCATACCTGATGCTTTGATTACCACTTGATATGTCAGTGTTTCACTACTAAGTTTTGAGCCTTCAGCAGTGCTACACATTACAACGACGTCAGTTTAGTTCCAATAAATAGGTTTTAATGCTGCAATTTCCAGATTTGATAGCAATAGTAGATAATACTGCCACAAATATTTTTATGTGGTGATTTACATTAAGTTTATGGCAAAAAAAAAGATATTTCCACCAGTTATAGTTTTGTAGCAAGTGATTGGGAATATCACCACGATATAACATGGTTGTGAGAATTTGGATTTTAGCTGAAATATTTTGGTGTTACTGTAACTATTTTGATAATCATTGCGAGTAGCAATCAATCTTGCAACAGTTATGATATGTTATGTGAATCGCCTCTTGTGTTCCCGAAATTCTTTTCTTTATAACAACAAGAAATTTGTCCATGGCGGTCACCTAGACACCTTCCTCCCTTTCTCCCTTGACCGCATTGACGAATCCAGCTTAATGATACAGGTATGATAACAACAATTAAACATGTTATTTTTTTCTATATGCTTCTATTTTTATTACAAAAGATGTTATTACACATATATATTGTAACGGCCTAAAATTTCACAATTTCAAAAATATTAAAATTTTGAAATTCTAAATGCATTTCCCAATTTAGAGTAGAATAAAAATTCTTTTCTAAACAGAATTGCATTTCATCCCATAACATTGCGTAGCATTTCATCCAAATAAAATTTTGCAATGGAAACTTAACAATTATATGAATATGGGGATAAAAAGAAACAAAAAAATCCTAATCCCTACCGAGCTCCCTCTCTCTCTCCCTCTCTTCCCACTCTCTCTCTCCCTCTCTTCCCTCTCTCCTCCCCGCCAGCCCAGCCCCTCCCCCGTGGCCCACCTCTTCGCGCTGCTAGCCCAGCCACACTCCTCTCCTCTCTTGCCGCCAGTCGGGCCCACCTGTCGGCACTCTCCCCTCAATCTCCAGCCGCCGCC
>BCLG01000005.1:249415-312919 GCA_001602295.1 Zoysia matrella | reverse complement strand
AGGGACCGCGCAACCTCCGCCCCCGACTCGGCCGCCCCCTCCTCCTCTATTTAAACCCACCACCCCGGCCTCTCTCTCTCACCCCAAGCCAAACGCCTCGCCTCGCTGTCTAGTCGCTTCCCAAAGCCGCCCCAGTGATGTGCACGTGGTTCCCGATCTTCCGTCAGGTTGTGATAACTCTCGATTTGGCGGAGATGCGACACACAGTCGATCCGGCCTCAAATCAACACGATTTGAACCCTGCAATCGCAGCACCACTTTTTCTCTGGTTATCAACCATGCACACACTATTGACCTCGCCAAAAAGGCTAATCCCTACCTGCGAATCGAAGAACACAAGTAAAAACAAGGAAAACGCAACTCACTTGCTAAATTTGGATTGAATCACGAAGTTGGATAACCAAAAAGCCATCAAACGATGAAACTGTTTGAAAACAGAAGAAAACTAATCAAAACATATCTCTAATGACGGTGGCTACTGAATTTATAGAGTTTAGGTCGACCTTAGAGGCAAACCCTAATACTAATAGGCTTAAAAAAGATACAAGGCCCAAAGGACAAAAGATAGTGTCGCAGCACCTAGACAGTTTTTGAATATCATATTTTTGTAACGATTCCTGCTGATTCTGATCGAATTTTGAGATGAGGCTGGTTCTGTTGGAAAGGTTATTTTGTTAGCTTTCCAACCACATCTAAAACATCCAAAATGGAGCTCGAATGAGATTGGTGCATCCATTTTAGTGCAGGCTGCTCTAAGAACCAGAGTCAGACTCAAACCCGAGTTGTTTGGATCTCCTCTGGGATCAAACATGCGGTTCTGAACTTAAGCATCTTCAAGTCCTTCTTCGTGCTTTGTTTGACTCTCTCCAATATTCCTAATAATAAGAAAGTTATTAGGTAGGAATCTATTTTCAAAGGATGGAAGACATATGTTTTGGAACGACCTCACCTCTAATCTCAACTGTCGTGGGTGAGTTTCATCAATACTACTTTGAGGACTCTTATGTGTATCTAAAGAAGTGATGTTCTCATCATCCTCCCTTTCTTGTTTTGGAGTCGTCCTCTACTCAAGTTCATTGTCTAGACCTCGACTCCACCATGCCCTCGAACCTGCAAGAAAAGGTAGAGACCACGAGGATATTTGAACGCAATCATTTGGTGGCTCAGAGATCCTTATAATCTCATTATTCTCCCCTTCTTGATGGAAAGCCGTCCTCGGCTTTCTCTCTTAGGTATCATGATACTTCTGCAAATAGTTAGTAACAGGAACGCACAAATAGCTAGAAAGATCACAAGATACAAACATGGCATCTTTGCACACTAAAGCATCACATAAAGTATTTTTATCACAAAAATTAGCAAGATCATTCTTCTGAGAAGCCATAAAGTGTGTTATCTTAGAAAAACTAGATAAATATGATATGGCATGACATTTTGTATTTCCATCATCTAGTTTGTCATTTATTTTCATCATGCAAGAGGATTTCAAATTTGAGCAAATATAAACTCTATGTACCATAAAGACACCTCTAGAATCATAATTGCCTATAACATAAAAATTTGTTCTAGTAAACAAAGGCAATTCAGGTTTCGAAAATATCATCCTCTCTACTGTAGCAAGGTCACGAAAAGAATCATATTTAATATAACCCACCGTGTTTGAAAAAGATAGCAATTTTAGCTCATCATTTTTACATGTAGTAGATGTGAAATGTTTAATTTCAGCACTAGTGAATAGATAAAAATTAGGAGTTTCAAATTCATTCACCTCTTGTTGCATAGGAAGAATAGAAATATCAGCACACAATCTTTCCTTATCACAAGAACTAGTGGACAAATCAAACAGTGACAAAGATAAATGGATAAAAGGTGATATTAGCGGTTGCTTTACAAAAGTAGGATATACAAAAAAATTTAGCGCAACAAAATTATTGTCACCTTTTTTAGATCGATGTTCAATAATTTTCTTCTCATTTTCAGCAGTACCTTTTGGCGTGTTATCATAAATCTCATCTTGGGCTATGCATGGAACATTGTGTATCTCTTCTGTCTCCTTGTATGTTTCACTTTCATTTTCTTGTTTGATCTCAATTTCCTGCAAAATGTTAGATGCAATAGGAGGTACAGTAGAAAACTCCTCCTCTAAAGAGTGTTCATCACAACTAGGCATAGATTTTAAAGATGTATCAACAAAAAATTTGTCGGGATCATGTAGCCCGGGTACTTGACGGCCCGTACTCGTACGCGTAAGACCCCGAGTTAGGGGTCCAACGGCAGCGTTCGGACGTGCGGCCCGACCTCCAAGGCGACGATCTGCAAACGCCGCATCGAGACACGAAGGCGCCAACCTCCGAGAACCGACTCCTGGGGACCGACCCCTGGGAGGTAGGTACGGCATAATGGCGTATTTGCTCCAGCGGCCAACTGCCCTGAAGGGACGGGACGAGATTCACCACAGCGGCACTCTAGCAGAAGCCGCAGCAGTCGACAGACAAGACCCGACGGCACTGTGGCTGACACAGTAGTGCCGGACAGGCGCTACAGTGCCTGCCGTTGCGTGCGATGCGACGGGTCACGCCTGCACCTGGGCAAAGCGAATGATGGCGACGACAGCGGAAAGGCCCACCTATCGGTGAAGGCGGCAGGATCGCGTAGGACCCACCATCTGTGACCCTGGACCGCCCTATATAAGGAGGGCCCGGAGAGCGATAAAAAAAGAGAAGACAAAGGAACAAACCAACGTGCAAAAACAACGAACACCACCAGAGCCCAGGGTTCTCGCATCCCTTCTCGCGAGCAACCTCACTAATTCGTGCTCCAAGCACTTTCGACCCATTTCGGATTCTCTCGCGAAGAGAGATTCTGATCCTTGTACAACTATCATCGAGATAACCCACTCCCTGGATGTAGGGTATTACACCGTTTGAGGTGGCCTGAACCAGGTAAAAATCTTCTTGAGTTTTCTGTAGACTAGGCCATATCGAATACGAAGACACACCGCCCCCACGATCGTATTTTTGCACTGTGCCGGTGGTCAGAACACTGACAAAATTTTCTCATAAAAATTTTAGCATCACTCCATGTCAGAGGATATTTTTTTGTTATATAGAAATGTTGCCACAAAGTTAAAGCAAGATCAACGAATGCATGATCAACATTTAAAGGCTTTCTCCTTTCACTCATACGGCATTGTCCAAATAAATTATCTATATCATTTTTCCAAACAATATATTTAGAATCTAAACCATCATATAAAGGAAGAGATGAAAAAATATAGTTACTCGTGGAAGGACATGATGTAACAATAGTCTGAAACTTATGCGTCTTTTGATTATGTGCAACATCTCTTTGCGGTAGATTACATCTCGCAAAGTTTGTCGCAATATTATTGTATTCAACTCATTTTCTTCTTGTCATGGTTAGAAAATAGCATATGGACAGCAAAAATATTATTCTTGCAACTACAGTGAGTGGGTGGTAAAAATTCCGCAAAAGAAAACGCCTTTCCGAGCTCTTGCAAGATTCTTACCAAAGCAAAGCAGGAGAAACAAGAGAGTCGTAATTCCACAATTACAAGGTCAAATACAGTGCTGATCTAAGGTATATATATGGAGCTTATAGGGCTAAAATAAAGATTAGTGGAACATAATTCTATAACAGATAGTAATATTGAATAAGTGTTCTAAGTATTATGTTCTACTTGCTGGCCCAATCTTACGAAAAAAATTCCAGATGTTATAAGAATATGAATGAAGATATCAAAGACAGCAACAATACAAATGATAAGGCTTCAGAAATCAGCAAACTATTCAGCACTTGAAAAATCAGCGAAGGTTAATACCCGGTTTCTTGGTCTTCAAAATTTTTTATTTTTCTTTTATTTTTTTGGATATTTTTATCTGAACCAAAAGCACAAAAGATGATACACGACCAAATTTTAGATCAATATGGTAAAAGACATGGCCTGGAGAAAATCTCAATTTTTTATTAAATATGTGCTGAAAATTCGAAGCACGAAAACTGAAACTTTTGTTATGAATTTGTTGACTCTAGAATCGTGGGAGGATGTGAAATTTTCTGTAGATATCCAAAAAGTACTTATATGTCTAATTTGGAGGACAAAAACAAAAGTTATGACTATTTTAATGATGGATCTCTGAATCAGATTTGTTTGAAAGGCTGAAAACATATTCGGATTTCAAATTGGATGCGAATTTTGTGGACGTTTTTGTGGATGATTGAGCAGCGGATAAATATGGAGATGTGGATATATGAAGCATTGATGTGGTTGTGATCGAAATATGTGTGGGTGGGTGGGATAAATTTTCAATGCAAAAAAAATAATTAATAGATGTGACATGATAACAGAGCTGCACACGATGTGGATGAACGATGAAGAAAAACACTTGGATAAAAAAAGATCACGAAATCCAGCAACCAAAACACAAACTAAGAACACAAACTCAACACTGCAGACTCTGAAATAAAATTATGCACAGGCTAAACACGGCTTGGACAGGGGAACACCTAACGATCTACTAATTGTTTTGTGTTGCACCTTTTCTGTGAACGATAGATTGAATGCAAAATAAACAAGGATAGATGTGAACCTGACGGTATACCTGAAGCTTTGATTACCACTTGATATGTACGTGGTTCCCGATCTTTCTTCAGGTCGTGATAACTCTCGATTTGACAGAGATGCGACACACAATCGATCCGGCCTCAAATCAACACGATTCGAACCCCGCAATCGCAGCACCACTTCTTCTCTGGTTATCAACCGTGCGCACACGATTGACCTCGCCAACCCTGCCTACGAATCGAAGAGCATAAGCTAGAATAAAGAAGAACGCAACTCACTTGCGAAATCTAGATTGCATCATGAAGTTGGATAACCAACAAGCCGTCAAATGGCGAAACTATTTGAAAACGAGAGAAAACTAATCAAAACCTATCAATAATGACGGCGGCTACTGAATTTATATAGTTTAGGTCGACCTTAAGGGCAAACCCTAATACAAATGGGCCTAGAAAAGATACAAGGCCCAAAGGCCAAAATATAGTGTCGCAGCACCCGGGCAGTTTCTGAACATTATATTGTTTTAACGGTTCCCGCTGATTTCGATCAAATTTAGAGATGAGGCCGGTTCCGTTGGAAATGTTATCTTGTTAGCTTTCCAAACGTATCTAGAATGTCTAAAACAGGTCTCGTATGAGACCGGGGCATCCGTTTTAGTGCAGGCTGCTCCAGAAACCCGAGTCAGACTCGAACCCGAGTTGTTTGAATCTCCTCCGGGGTCGAATGTGCGGTTTTGATCTTGAGCATCTCCAAGTCCTTCATGCTTTGTTTGACTCTCTTCAATATTCCTAATCATAATAAGTTATTAGGTAGCAATCTATTCTCAAAGGATAGAAGACATGTGTTTTAGAACGAGCTCACCTCTAATCCTAATTGTCGTGGGTGAGTTTCATTAATACTACTTTGAAGACTCTTATGTGTATATAAAGGAGTGATGTTCTCATCTTCGCGCCCTCACGCCGAGCTTCCCCGTGCCGCACCGCCCCGCCACGGTTAATTCCGCTGAGAACCATCCACCGTTTCCGCCGCCCGACGCCACCGGAGACCTGCGGCCGCAGCTCGTCGCCGCGACCATGCTTTCAGTCGTCCCCGCCGGCGCGCAACCCCCATGGTGAGTTCCCCTTGTTCCCCTCCTCATTTTGTGTCTATTCCCGTTGAAATCCGTGCACCAGAGCCCCCTCCGACGAAGCTCTGGCCGGAGCGCCAATCGCAGCGCCATCTCTAGCCGCGCCGGTCGACCAAGCCGCCGAGATGCCGAGGCCAGAGCCGTCTGATCTAAATCGAACGGATCACATTAGACCCAATCACCCCTTTAAACCTCGATCACCCGATCCACATCTGAAGGCCCAGATCAAGCCACGTCACCCCAATTACCTCATCTATTGCATTCAAATCCAACGCACCAGATTAAGCCACGTCACCCCAGTAAACGGATGCGTTCAATTTGAAATCAAGGGCCCAGATTAAACCATGTTTTCTGAATAAAAAAAAATCAAACCTTTATTGCGTCAGCATGATGTCAGCAAGGCCGATAAATTAAAATAAATTAGAAAATTAATTTAATTAATTTCAGATTAATCTGATAATTAATAAATAAAATAACAAAATAATTAATAATGTTATTAGTCTGATAAATAAATTTAATAATTAGTTAATAATTAAATTAATAATAATAATAATAATTAATTGATAACTAATTTAATAATAATTAATTGATAATTAATTTAATTATAAATAATTATGACAATTTTACAGAAAAGCCTCTATACTTATTTTTAATTATAAATTAGTCCCTGCCTAATGACAAATTTACATTTAAACCCTTGAACTTTTTTGAAATTAAATTTTAGTCCTTAAATAATTTTGTAAATTACATATAGGTCCTCTAATTACATATTAGTCTCTGAACCTTATAAATGCTATAACTTTTAACCCGTAACTCCGATTTCAGTGAATAATATACCAAAACGATCGTATTGAAATAACCTATGTATTCATGACATACTCATACTGATCTTGGTCTGTTTTGTTGCATTTGATTGACTGTTTGTGCTCACGTGCATTAGGCGACTTTGTTTTGGACCCGCAATACGAGGATTTTCAGCAGCAGGAGTTCGAAGCAGTCGAGTACTATTCCTAAGAGCAGCAAAGCAAGTGTCTTTGATCATTTTGTGTCTATTTTACAAAACCTCTGTCTTATAGATTGCATGCTTGTGTCAAATTGAATGCGCACCCACTACTAGGAATTTTTTTAGTTTTCTTTATTATGCCTTGTCGCCCTAGTTTACTTTTTTGTTGGATAGATTACATGCTTAGCTTGCTGTTGTCGGGATGGGTGATATTAATTTGACTTATTATCATACTTGCTTCATGAGGATTAATGGGTTATTTAATAGCAACCTGGAGATTAGTGATTTGGGTGATATGGTTGGTGTAGGGCTGTGTACAGGGTTACCGACACTGTTCTTTGGTATGTTATCTTTTCAAATCTAAGGACCGGTTCGTGGAGCGACCACCCATGTGTTACCGTACAACAACGAGCCAAGAATGGGCGCGGCTTGGCGTAGTAAGTGGTGGAGACCGGTTCTGTGCGTGCCAACCGGTGGAGCGGAGAAAGCGGGTTATCTTTAGATCCGCCTGGAGAGAGATGTATGAGAAAGGGAGGGTTACTCTCAGGAACTATTTGGCACAAGAGGGGGCCTTTCCAAGGTTACAATTAGTGCTTAATAGGTGAAACCTCAGTGGGCACGTACAAGCTGATGAAAGCCATAGAAAAGTCTTGAAGTGATCTCTTGGCTCTCATACCAAAGGAAGTGTGTGAGTGCAACGGCATAGGCATGATAGAGATTTCTTTTGTCCACCTGAAAACAGAGGATGAAATCACTTCTCGTAGGGAATTGTATACAACCTCTGCAGAGTTAAAACTGTCATGACAGCCGTGCTCACGGTCACAAGCATTGCATGAACCCTCACATGATTAGTGGGATTTTGGTATAGTTTGGTCGGTGATCACAGTGGGATACTGTGATGGGTTCTTATGTTGGTGCTACAGCTAGATAAGCTATAGGCATGATTAATCTATAGGCGCGATGTCTTTTACTTAGTAAATAGGTGCTTAATAGGATGTGTGTCTATATGATGTGCTTTTATGCAAAATAAACCTATTCTGCCTTTTCTTGTTTAATGCCACATGTCATACTTTCTCACACATGCTGAGTACATTCTATACTCAACGTTGCCTTTAGAAATGCTGCTCAGTAGAAGAAGTATGGGAGAACATTGAAGACCCTGGAGCTGAAGTCTAGGCGAGCTACTTTAGTCATCTGCCTGTGGAGCCCAAGACGCTTTATTTTGTTTTTCGCTGTTTTGGTTTGTAATAATTTATACGACTCTTAGTCATTTTTGTAATAGGTTAAATTTAGTTTTATTCAAGACATTGTTCTGTTTTACCATTAATGAAGTCACTTTATGTGTGAAACTTGATTACTGGGCACACATAAAAGGTTATTTGGTTTTAGCCATAAAACTGAGTGTGACATATATTCTAAATATAAATATTATTTTATTACATAAAATTTGATTATAGATTTAGTTAAATACTCTCGAGAACCTTTAAATTTAATACAAAACATAAAACATATTATAGTTATTATACACCATTTACGAATTATATTTTACAATCAATTTGAATAACAAGACTAAGTTTGAAACTATCAGAGAAATTAGATAAGGAGTACTCAAGGGGTTATCTAAACGGTTCATCGCTTGCACGAGCTCGACCCACCGCCTTTATAAGAAAGTAGATCCCTATTTATAAGAAAAAAAGGGATAAATCTACTTCACCTCCTCAACTATTGATGCTAATCTACTTCACCCTCTCAACCATAAAACCAGATATTTTACACCCTAAACTATCCAAAACAATTCAAATAACATCCTCAAGTGGTTTTTCCTATGTGGCAGTCACATGGCCAGACAATGACATGGCAAGATAGCTGTAAAATATCTCAAATCACATCAACGTTGTATTAGACTAAAAGAAATAAATATCAGCCATTAAATGGAAATAATTCAAAAAATTGCCATATTTTATTTTTTCATTGAGAAAAATTACTTGATTGTGTCGTAGGATGAGAGCCAATAATTATGTGGAGACATATGCTTGAGGTTTATATTATGAAGATGATAAAAAGTACTTTTAGGATCAAGTGCAAGCGCGAGCTAATAAATGAGGTGATAAAAAATGATATAGCATCATGTTATTACCCATATGTACTGCCATATAGGCAAAACCATCTCTAAAACCACTGAAAAGGTTATTTAAACGGTTTTGAATATATCAAGGTGTAAAATATCTGATTTTATAGTTAAAGGGTGAAGTAAACTAACATCAATAGTTGAGAGGGTAAAGTAAACTTATCCCAAAGAAGAAAGTAAGAAGCCATACTTTTATATATAGCTACGCTAAAACATATAAAAAAACTTTTACATAAAGATATTATCTTTAAAAATTTCTATTACACTTTAAATATTCGTAGATTGATGGGACAAAATCTTCCATCTTAACTTAGTCGTTACCCTACTTTGTACGACAGATCTTTTAAGTGTTTCTCGTCAAAATGGGTTATTTATTATCTATTCTTTGATTTCTCTGATCTGTATAATTTTTTGAGCATCAGAATGTCATTGTTTGAATTTTTGAAAAAGAGAAAAAGAATTTCAGTCCTGGCCGCGGCCCGCACGTTTCACAGAAGCCCACTGACCCTATTGCGTCGTCGCACTGCAGCGGCAGCAAACAATAAACCCCTTCACGCGAACAGGGCTATGAACAAGAGCAACGGCCTAAACTTCCTGCAGCATGAAGCAGCCGAGGGCGCTGCCGCGAATTAGAACTTGTTCGAGAAGCATATCATTGTCACCTGTAAATCAGAACGCCGCACTTGGACAACCCACGATATCCAATGGAGCGGTGGTTCACGTGGAAAATAAATAAGAAAAAATTATCTGTAGGACATCATTTATTGGTCGCTTTGTCTAAGATCATATTACCAGTTTTGATTTTATCCTGAAAAAATAGTAAAATTATATTTTTTTTTGTTTGTATCATTGTGTTAATTATTTAAATCTTTTTAAAAGTCAAGATGAAATAGAAAAATGAGAAAAAATTGTGAGTATCCTTTTAACTTACACATACATCATCTAATGTGATTACCATCTAATTCTCATTATCTAGTGCCTGATTCTATATTGTTAGATATGCACGGTTGATCAGTTGTGAGGAGACCCAAAGGCTCAAGATGAAGATTTAAATTGATAGGAATATAGCAGAAAGATCTAAAAAAGTGCTCAGGTTTAAGAACATTCACGCATTTTTCTCTTATATCTTTCATTGTGGCTACTAAAAAATTTAAGTACCGAATGTAGTGTGCTATGGACAAAAAAAACCGTTTCGATGTATTCTGAATAAATTCAAGACGGACATTGTGTACAGATCAAGCGGCACAACTACAATATCCTGTAAAATAATGAGTGTCCGCGGTGCCCCAGAAAGTGCCACTGGTTCCATGGATCCGGGGCGGTTCGCTTCATGGTCGAACCACGCCCATCCTGAACATGTACCATGTTTAAGGTCTCTTTGGGTTCACATTAGGCCTATATCCAACCCAACTCTGACAAGAAAAAAAATCCTTTCGAACCCTAATTTTCGTCCCAGCCTCCTTGTCTCTTTCTTTTTTTTTCTCAAAGTCACTGCCGCCCCTTACTGCTCTGCCATGTTATACTAGTGACTTCCATGGCAGGGAGAAAGGAGTTGCAGATGAGGCAGCCGACACTATGAGAAAATAAATCTTTAGTCACCAAGTTTTAGTGATCAAGTGATCTAGTTACTAAAAATTAACAAATAGTGACTAAGATTTAATTTTTATTGTAGACATATATTTTTAGTGACTAAGGTATATGTTTATTGGTTGATAAATTCATTGAGTTACCAAGAGTTTCTTAGTTGCTATTTAGTTTTAGTGACCATCATGTTTAATTGTTGGTTACTATATACATGTACTGACAAAGTTTTAGTGACCAAAATACGACCAAGATTTTTAGTGACAAAATAGTTATAATGACTAATATTACACGTATAGTGACAAAATACTTTGGTGACTAAAAAATATTTTTCTTGTAGTGCGAGACAAGCATGAATGCTAGTCTGCTGCATCTTTAGTTTTGAATATCTATACGGTTTTGCTTCAGCACTACATATTAAAAACAATGGAGATTAAGTTCAGCTGTTGGTTGTGAAGTTTAGTAGCTTTGGGGTTTTTACAGATCCAAGAGAGTTAGAGCATCTCCAACAGTTCTCTCAAAAAATACCTTAAAAAGTATTTTTTAGAGCCAGCCAAAAAAATTTCGCGTTTTACTTTAGCCACCTCCTTCAACAGCTTTTCTAAATGTAGTTTAAATTTAAATCCAGTGAACAACCGGTCTTACTGTCAGTTACACTAAGATGGGATTAGAGACCCCAGAAAGTTTCTCAGATCTACCTTCCTAACAAGGGGATTTCAGAGGACCCTCGAAAGTAGCGAGGTATTTAGAAGAATTGTTGGAGGAGGTTTTTTACATTTTTTTCTTATAATTTGATTTAGAAGCAGTTAATGAGGAGCTTTTGGAGATGCTCGAATTCGATAGGTTACCCCATATCTGGCATATTTGTCTTCGTATGCTTGTCACTAATATTGTAGGTTACCTTGTTAATCATGCATCATAGTCCGTGGTGCAGCATTTGTCTCAATCTGGTATTTGCACCTACACATTCTTACCACCATGTGCTACTGAAATAAAGCAAGAAACTTATGTTTGTGCTCGATTCAGACGCCCCCCCCCCTCCCTCTCAATCACATTATACCTTACAGTTTATTTCACATTTGTTGCATTAGTAACCATTTATTGTGCTATTTTCTATTTTGGGGGAAGTTTCACTGTTTTTTTAACAGGAATTTAGCTATCATTTTTTTCTTTTACAGAACCTTATATATGCTCAACTCATTAGGCGACAGATATAAGACATACACTTAAATATAGTTGTTTCTTATTGTATTCAAAGTTGGCCAAATATGGTAGTTCTTGACCAGCATGGATCATGCAGCTTCCTACGTATTATATCCAAAGATGGGCAGCCAAATATGGTAGTTCTTGACCAGCATGGTTCGTGCAGCTTCCTACGTACTTAGTAGGCCCTAATTAATTCAGTCACACAAACCTGGTACTATTGAATCTAGGTTTTGTGGACATCATCTCTATCACTGTTGTGGGAGTCCAATGACTCCCATAAATGCATGGAAATAAATTTCTTGGAGCTTAGCTGGTAGCAGAAAACATACTTCCCTTTCAATCATATAAACTCCCTCCATCAATAAATTCTTCACACTTTTGACTTGTATGCACAATGTTTGACCATTCATTTCATTCAACATTTGTTTACAAATATAAAAACAAATTAGTCATGCTTAAAGCATCTCTTGTGATAAAACTAATCACAAAAAAGCAAATGATATTTTTACAAATTTTTTCAATAAGACGGAGAGTCAAACATGATATCTAAGTGTCAAAAATTTAGGGATGAAGATAGTATTCTCTTTCAGGCATAAAAAATATCTGTTTTGGACCTTCAAATAAAAACTGTTGTAATCAACGTCAAACGCATGGTAGATGTATTTAATTATGCATGACACATTATTTCTTAGTCTAATACATGGATTTACATAGAAAAATATATTGAACAGAAAAACCTATATATAGATATACTTATTACATGTACACCATAGATAATCCACTCAGCCATCTCAGATTGGAGATCCCAGAGGGAAGGCTCCTTTATTTCTTATGTATTTCATAACAATGACAATCACGGTATAGGATATTTTTGAGAAATCTTATGGATAGAGCTCAAAGACACCTCGAATACCAAATGTCTTCAACAACTTGTAGTCCTTGAACCCTGCTTTAATAAAGATCTCAGCCCATTCTTTTTCATCCCGCTCCTTGCCTTGAGTCATTGTCATCATTCCAATGTCCATCAGGAGATGGGTTTCAAGCATCAGCCTTGGAGAATAATCCATCACGATATCTACCACGAGCACTTTTCCTCCATCGTCTCGTGAAGGAGTCGCCTTCTTGCATTGAGCTAGGATCTTGACACAATCCTCATCACCCCAGTGGTGCAGCACAAGCTACAATTTTAACACAAAGAATTCAGCACAGTTACACCATATTTTAATTTGTCAGTGTAAACATTCCATATTTGAGTGGTTTCAATCAAGTTTGTAATGGAAAAGACAACAAATTTCTCTATTCGTACCTTTAGCACCACGACTTGAGCAGGTGGGATGAATTTCAGCATGTCACCTGGCACATAGTTTATCACAGCATCACCCCGTGGTATGGTGCCAATCAACTTGGGATTCGCCAGCACATTGCAGTTTATGTGCGGGAAGGCCTCAACAATGGCCTTGGCCGCCGTGTCATCCACGTCGCTCCAAGAACAGAAAGTAACTGACTTTATCCCTTCAAATATATCGCGGAACTCCCTCAGTCCAATACCGATCATAAAGTTGTCGTGCGCCGCCAAAGCTTCGTTAGCCATCTTATGGAAAACTGGGTCATGGTTTCCCATACTTTCATGGAACAGCTTTGCTCCATGCAGGTGTTCAAATGGCGGCGTCAGAACGTCCTTCCTGAACCAATCAGCCAACGCCATTGCTCCCTCGACGTAGCGAGTCGAGACGGCAGTACGCACGTACGATGTATGGTTGATGTGTCTCTCGTCCGTGATGCCCTCCACTAGGAGGTAGGACACGGCGTTGACGCGGTACCTCTCCTCTTCTCCGCTGGAATTATCTGCCGTGAAAACTCCAGATGCCGCCAACAGCCGCATAAGCCGGCGAAGGAATGGTAGCTTCGCTGGGGGAAGCGACAGCCGAGTGATCAGGTCGGGAACTGAGGCTGCCCCTCCGAGGTGGTGGATGGCTGTTGGGATGCCGAGCTCAACGGCGCACTTCAGTGACATGGATGTGAGGTAGGATAGGCTATGGTGCCATAGTTCAGCTTGTGCTTGCAGCAGCTCGGCGTCTGAGGGTACTATGGTGGAGTGGGCCTGTGTCGCCATTGCTCTATACCTGAAAATTGAAGTTGATGTTGGTGTTAGGCCATTCTACATATATGTAAGGGTTTATATAGCCTGACCTCACTACTGCTAAGAATCTAGTGAAGAGTGTATGACAGTCACATTCACGTGTAACTCGAAGGTGCTCTCACCTGTGAAAAAAAATAACATTCACGTGTATCACGATGACAGCCACGTTGCTCTAATCAGTCATAATTTAATTGACACTATCACTAATAAGAAATACCCTCTGGTGACAGGCTATACAAGGCCATGCAACGTCGATCAAATAGAGCAACACTGCTTATGCGACGCTGTTGTGAGCTGAGACTAGTACCGGTTACAAGCAACTGACACTGAAAGCTCTCACCAATGTCGGTCAGCTAACATCAGCCTGACTGACACTAGTTTCAAGCTAACAGTATCAGCCACGTTGATGTCAGTTGATTGACATTGCTGAATAGACCAACAGTGTTGGTTCAGTGACGTTAGGGTGGCCAATACTGATAACTTCAACCACAATGTCGGTTAGCTGACTTCTGCTCACCAACACCAATAACTTAAACAATAATCCACCACATGTATCACAATGACAACGACGTGCTCCCACCATTCAAAATTTAATCGAGGTTGCGTCACAACTAAAAAATACCTTCTAGTGACGGCCACAAGATGTGTCTATTGTTTCTGATATTCAATCAGATCGGAGTAACTATTGATTTGGTTGATATACGGCACAGAGGATCTAGCCTCTAATTTAACACAGTTCAAAGCCCACAATTACAGCACTATGTCTCCTCTAGTTATCAATCATGCGCTACCTAGTTGACTTCATCAAAAAAACTAATCCTCATCTGCAAATTAAAGAACACAAATAAAAACAAGAAAGAATGCAATACATATGTGAAATCTAGATTAATAACTCCAAGGTAGGGCTAACTACAAGAAACCTTTTAATCTGTGATACACACATTATGTCACAGAGGATTGAAAAACTGTCACAAAATAACATCTGTGATGTTTTCCAATATCATAATGCATTCCGTGTCACATATTAACCTAGGTGATAGTTTTGCATATTGGTCATAGATTAGATACAATCTGTGACGTTACTCGTCATAGGAGAGGCTTAAGGCCCATGTACCCCAACCCAAGCCCAGTGTTTCTGTTGAAAAAAATATCATGAATGTGGGATAGTATTTGTCATAGAGTGCATAGCTATGTGACACAGCTGATAAGGATGATGACATGGCTGCTGATATGGATGTCATGTGGGCATGTGACGTTGACATTTAATATGTACACCACATGGCCATATGACATGGACGTCACCAGTCAGGCCCATTTCGGATTTCCATGGCCTATTTTGGACCCAATTACTTACATGGCAATGTTTTTTACCGAAAGGCTGAAATGACTGGAAGATGAATCTTAAGGCAGTGTTAACTGTGAACTTTCAGAAAGATTTGGATTCTTGTTTGAGGTGGGCAAAGCATATACACCAAAAGCTGTTATAATGATGACCTCTGAGGCATGGTAAAATGATGCAAACATGAAACCTGAGAAAAGAGCTTTATATGAGTTCTTCTTGACAGTTGCCACTATCTTGAGCTAATATTTTTTCCTTATGTCGCAATGTTAGCACCGGCATTAGGACTGGTGTCATAAAATTCAGTGGTGATGGCCAGCGTCTTCTGATGACTACTAAAGCTGGGAATGTTCATGTGCTAGATTCTTGAAACAGTTTAAGCATGCAAACTGCCTATTGTAATTTACTAGTACATTAGTAGTAGTAGTCAAAATGATAAAATGTTGACTTTGACTAAACCTAAAAATGCTTATATTTTAAAACAGATGGAGTAACTCAAACAGCTACAACATCAAAGAAGTTGCAGCATCAACATGACATTCTTTCATACTTTTTCACCCCTAACATTCCAAGCATAAACGCCAGTGACCGGAGCATGCATGAGACAATTATATACCAACATTTACAAGAGACGAGGGGAAATGGGGATAACTGCAGAACAAGAAGGTTGCTAACCAGATATTATATGGTTCCCATCAGGACTGAATGATGCCTGCAATATTGAATCGGTTACACTACATCGCTATCTGAAACAAGAATTATAAATATCCACGTTTAATGGTCTTAGCCTGCAATATTGAATCGGTTACACTACATCGCTATCTGAAAAAAAGAATTATAAATATCCCTCCGTTCCAAAATATTTTTTTTTAATTCAACATGAATAAATTTTCATAAAAAAATATTTTTATATTAAAAATTATATAATTTGTCTAAATATTATTAGTAAAAATTAAAAAGTTTGCCTTTATTCAAATCTAGAAATGCTTATATTCTGAAATAAAGGTAGTATATGGTTTAGCCACACGCAGGCTACTCCCTAGAGAAGCACGGACAATAAAACACCTTTATTAAGGTGGGTAGCAACAACAACAATAAAGCATTTAGTCTCAAGCAAGTTAGGGTAAATTAGAGATAAAACCTCGATAGACAACTAAAAATGAGCAACAACTGACAACCAAGATTCAGGCACATGAATTAGTAGCCTCCACGAACTCTTATCCAAAGCTAACTCTTTAGCGATATCTCAATCCTTCAAATCTCTCTTTACACTCTCTTTTCAAGTCAAGTTTGATCTACTTGTGTCTCTTTTCACACTGTTTGGTCAACTTATCATCTCGCTACGAACCGGTGCTTCCTACGGTCTTCGTTGAATATGTCCGAACCATCTCAAACAATGTTGCACAAGCTTCTCTCAACTGGTGCCACTCTTAATCTCTTTCGTATGTCATCGTTTCGAACACGATCTCTCCACGTGTGACCACACATCCATCTTAACATACGCATTTTGGTTACGTGTATCTGTTGGACATATCGCTTTTTTGTAGACCAACACTCTGCTCCTTATAGCATGGCAGAATTGCAGTCTTACAGAATTTACCCTTGATCTTTTGTGGCACCTTACTATCACATAAGACTCTAGAAGCTTGACGCTACTTCAACCATCCGGCTTTAATTATATGACTTATATCCTCATCAATATTCTCATCTTTCTGCAACATTGAACTCAAATAACAGAAAGTGTACTTCTTGGGTACCACCTGGCCATCAAGTCTAACATCTCCCTCCTCAACTGCGGTAGCACTGAAATCACACTTTATATACTCTGTTTTAGACCTACTAAGTCTAAACCCCCATTGACTCCAAAACATGTCTCCATAATTCTAACTTCTGGTTCAGCCGTATCCTGCTCTCATCCACTAGCACCATATCATCCGCAAAGAGCATACACCAAAGAATGTCCCCATGTAAGTCTCGTGTGATCCCATCCACACCAAAGTAAAAAGATAAGGGCTCAGAGCCGACCTCTGGTGCAGTCCTATATTAATTGAAAACTCATCGGTATCTCCATCACTTGTTCGAACACTTGTCACCACATCTTTGTACATATTCTTAATGAGATTAATGTACTTTATTGAAACACTATGCCTTTTCAATGCCCATCATATAACATTTCTAGGCACTTTATCATAAGCCTTCTCTAGTCAATGAAGACCATGTGCAGATCTTTCTTCTGTTCTCTATATCTCTCCATCAGTTGCTTTATTAGAAAATTTACCTCTATAGTGGATCTCTCGGGCATGAAACCAAATTGGTTTTGGGTGACTCTCGTTGATCCCCGTAGACGGTGCTCAATAACCCTCTCCCATAGCTTCATTGTGTGGCTCATTAACTTGATCCCTCGATAGTTAGTACAACTTTGCACATCTCAAAAATCAGTACTAAAGTACTTCGCCTCCACTCGTCAGGCATCTTGTTTGATCGGAAGATAAGATTGAACAACTTGGTAAGCCAAACTATTACTACATCCCCAAAACATCTCCACACTTCAATAAGAATCCCATCCGAACTCAACGCCTTACCTCTTTTCATCCTTTTCAAAGCCTCCTTTAACTCGAATTCTTGAATCCTTCTCACAAAGTACCAATTTAGGTCATCGAAAGAGATATCCAACTTAATAAATGAGCTCCTACTATCTTCGTTCAAGAGTTTAACGAAATACTCTCTCCATCAATCTTTGATCTCTTTATCATTTACTAACAGACACTCTGCTTCATCCTTAATGCACTTAACTTGGGTGAGGTCTCTGGTTTTCCTCTCTCGGCTTTTAGCTATTTTATAGATGTCTTTTTCCTCTTTTTTCGTGTCTAGTCGATCGTACAAGGCATCAAACATCCGATCTCTTGCCTCACTCATCGTTCGTTTTGCGGACTTTTTTGCTATTTTATATTGCTCTATGTTGACCGCGCTCCTATCAAGGTGTACCCTCTTAAAGCATTCTTACTTCTCTTTGATAGCCTTCTGGACATTCTTATTTCACCACTATATGTTTTTGGCTTCATGTCTAACTCTTCTAGTCACACCAAGCTCCTCTCAAGCTACTTTTCTATTGCAAACGATCATTTTCAACCACATAACATTTGCATCATTTTCTGTCTGTCAAGAGGTCTCCTTGATAACCTTTTTCTTAAAAGTTTGTGCTACATCTTCCTTGAGCTTCCACCACTGTCCTTTTCACTTTGGTTTGCTTCCTCCATAGAGAGCGTAACTGAAAGCAAAAGTTCGCTACCACAAGCCTACGCTGAGGTACCACACATTCTCCTTGTATCACTTTTACAGTCTAAGCAGACATACTATCTTTTTTTTTCTGAAATAAAATCAATCTGACTACAGTGAGAACCACTCTAAAAAGTTACTAAATGAAAAGCTCTCTTTTTAAAACAAAAGGCTCTCTTTCTAACTTTCTAAAACAAAAGTTCGCAACAAACAAATTTTGTGAAAGGATCATAAAGATGCACATATTGGCCACGTTTATAGGCAATGAAGACAACGAGATGATTCAAGGAGCATGCAGCAAGATAGATTACTTCGTCATGTACATTGCATCTCTTCGCCGACCATGGATGGAATTTGAGCTACACATTTGCTTCATAATTCTGTATCAAAACTATATTGGCATGCTTTTATTTTCTAACGTTAGTTTGTTCGCGGAAAGATGGGCTGCTAGTTGTAATAATAGGCCCTAATCTCACCGAAACTAAGTCTGGAACCATTTTTCCATTATGTAAAAAAAGAAGGCTACAGCCGTCTAGTAGGCAACCATATCCGCTTTGAGCTTACAGCAACTCGCATGCTACTTAATTTGCAGTAATATACAAATGCATACTCACTGTTCCTAAATTGTTATCGTCAGTTAGTCCAAATGTAAACTCATCAGCGACAACAATTTTAGAACCAAGGAAGTACACATTACATCATAGATTTTCTAGTGATGCTATTTTTAGCTAAGCTAACAAGGTTGAGCGGAAACTTCTGATCTTTGATCACCCTCAACTGTCGCCTGGACTTGCGCGGCATATTGCAAATTCCACAGAACCTCTTCGAGCGAAGGCCGGTTTGAGGATTCTGCAGATAAGCATTTGATCATGATGGAAACCACCATGGATAAGGAATCCTGTGAAGAGGTGCCAACAACAACAGGATCGAGAACTCGATTGCGGTCTTCCTGACTTGATATTAACGCAACCTGTAGGAACAAGCAAAAGTTGTTATATGGCATCATTAGTCTTTTTTCTTCCAAAAATGTGCAATGTGTATAAGCAAGGCAATGATCAAGTTGGACAACACCCATATATTAAGATAGAAGGTAGGAGACAGAGAATTAACCCCTCCCACTAAAGAACAAGTGATCTTTTGAATGTGCCCCATGGAATTTTTAGAAACAGTGGAGGCTCATTCGTTGTACTTCCTCTGCCAATAAATACCTAGCATTTGAAGCTCCCCCGGAGGGAGTAAATTATGTACCAAGAGAGCGTGCAAAACCAATTTCGTTTTAGAGCAAAGGTGTAAGGTGATCTGGTTTTAGGATGATGGGTTTAATAACGATTTTATAATTTAGGAGGTTATTCAGACTTTGGTCAAACTTGAGGGGGCAATTTGGACTTCTTCCATAGTAAAATAAAAATTAATCACCAAAATTATGTTTGGGGCAACCCTGATTAATGCACAAAAAATCTAGAGTATAATTTGCTCTATTGATACTAGGGCCAAGCAATTGCTCAAAGCCTCAAACCTTACATAATATAGAGGATTCTTAAGATTTTTTACTGGTGTGCCCTCTTTTTTTGTTCCTAAACTTGGTCCAATGTAAGTCCTTTTTTTTTTTCTGCCTGTGTTTCCCACTAATGCTAAGCTACTGAAGCCAATAGTTAATATACTGACAGCGTAACTGACAGCCAAATTGCCGCAAAAGTAGCCTGGTGGTACTAAATAGACATAACTGCAATGATAAACTGGCTCATGTACAGTGGCACACCATTTAATCACTTGTACATTGAATCAGACGTGTCATCCTTCTCAGATAACTTGTAGAATCAAACATACGATGACTGCAGGTTGTTTCCAGAACTACTATATCCGATCATAAATTACCAGAGAGAAAGCTGTTTCATCAATAAGCTACCTACTCAGCGTCATCCAGATCTCGATAAAAGCATCACTACTGAGAACTCTAAATCATATATATCAAAAAGGGAACGTACCAGTTCATTTGGAGGGAACAGTCCTCCTTTTTCATGTAATTTTGGGCCCATAATTGCTTCTAGCAGAATACAACCAAATGAATATGCATCATCCTCACAATTTTCCCTACAAAAGCAGACATATCTTCCAGTTTCTGAATTGACTCAGCATCAATTATGGCACGCTTGAACTCGAAACCAGATTTACTTTCTTTCAATCTCAAATGCATTTTGTATATGAATACAAGAATTAAACTCCTTGCTAAATGTCTAACTATGCATATGATTATGAAACCAAGCTTAACTACAGTAAATAGAACATGGACTTACATTGACACATCATTGCTTTGTACATATCTTTTGCTTTCTCCTATGACCTGTAAACAGCACATGTTAATTTATGTTAAATACAGCTATGTAACCTTGAACATGCTTTGTTAATATGTAATCAGTTGGTGAAGAAAAGAGGAGTATCATTCATTCAAAATGATAAGACAACCTCATGTTTATATATCTCTTCTGTGATTATGGATAGCCCATAGTCACTCAACTTTGCCATAAAGTGTTCATTAATCAAAATACTAGAAGATTTTAACTGATTATATAAAGAACCAGGAATTATTCCTGTATGTAGAAAATGAACAGCCTTAGCTATGGCAATAAGGATTTGCAGTCTATCACACCACTTTAAAGTCTTTTCTGGACTAGAGCCTGCCAAAATAAAGTGCAAACATAAATAACAAAACAACAAATGGGACTCCCAAAAAATAAAATTTATATAAATTTCATTTTAAAATACTAATACCAGAAAGATATGAAGAGAGAGTTTCACTAGGCACATATTCATATACAAGGAAAACCCTCTTCACACTTGATTCATCAACAGCACTGTCAATGCAGTGCCCCAAGAGGCAAACCAAATTTGGATGGCGAAGTTTTGCCAGGAGATCTAAACGGAGCTTAAGATTCCTGATTGAATATCGCTGGTGCAATGCCAAACATCTTATTGCAATCAATATCCCATTCTCAAGTTTCCCCTTGTATAGCTGTAAATATGACAAGTTAATACAAACTGAAATTGCCTAAGAAAAATGCAAATGATACTACTGCAACATAGAATAATTGGAAATTTTCACCTTTTCACATTTGCAACATCGATGAAACATGTCGGCATATTCAATATGGAAGAAACAGCACATATATTGTATCACGTTTGGGTAACAAAATGAAAACTTCAAACACACCAACAATTATCACGTTTGGGTAACAAAATGAAAACTTCAAACACACCAACAAACCTTTCCAATTGCTCCCTCGCCTAAAAATGATGATCGTTCAAAGCTTTTTGTAGCTTCCTTGAGTTCCTCTAAAGAAAATATACGATATAAAGGCTGTATTTGTGTTCCTAACTTGACAACTTGAGATATGCACCCTGTAATGACGGGAGTGGGATTGTAATTCAAATTGAGAAGAAAAAAGAAAAGGACATGAAGCATCTCAGGAATGTTTCTAGTTCAATTAGAGAAATTAGAATCATGTGTGCATGCAACATGAATCATGAATGTTGGATTTCTTGCTGATTTTACAATACAACATTATTTTGTTGTCTTAACTCTTAAATCACATTCGGGTAAACATAATAAATGGATTATATGAGAGAATCTATAGATATGCACCCTGTAATGAAGGGAGTGGGACTGTGATTCAAATTGAGAAGAAAAAAGGACATGAAGCTCAGGAATGTTTCTAGTTCAATTAGAGAAATTAGAATCATGTGTGCATGCAACATGAATGTTGGATTTCTTGCCGATTTTACAATAGCATCATTATTTTGTTGTCTTGAATCACATTTGGGTAAACATAATTAACTGATTACGTGAGAGAATCTACACATAGAGGCGAGTTTGATGAATCACATTGTAATATTGCACAATGTCAGCTTCAAACATAATTTAACTTTGAAGAAAGAACTATCTAAGTCCATAATCTTTCACACAGATAAACATCAATTACCACTAATTTACTTGTAATGGGGGTTTCTAAGAAAAGCTGTGACACATATAACTCAATGTTACATGAGAACAACTCTTACGTGCATTCGCTAGCAGTTCTGAGGACATCCCAGAAGTCGAACTATCTTGAGTGTGTTTTTGCAGAAACTGTTGTTCTGCCAGAACATTCTTACAGCTCCTTTTATTAGCAGCCATTAACACCAGAGAAAGCACAAGCACGATAAATAATATGCCAACAACAGTAACAACAAGTCCAACATCTTTTCCTCCTCTATCCTTATGAGATTGTTGGCAATATTTAGCTTCATGCTGGTGGGCAGGATCATCATTCAAGCAATTCCCATCAAATTTAACCAACTTGTTACTTAAATTACCATTCAGACAAGCAGGCAGGTCACCTATGAATCGATTGGTCGACAAATCCACAAACCCCAAGGTACTGCTGCATGTTAAGCTATTTGAGAGTGATCCACTGAGCATATTTGCAGCCAAGTTCAGATAACTGATGTTGGGGAGAGCAAAGAGCTCTTCGGGAGGACTCCCCACAAGAAAGTTGAATGAGATATCAAGGTGCTGAAGTCGGTTCAACTTACCAAATTGCTCAGGAATCTCACCCTTCAGTGAATTCTTGCTGAGTAAGATTGTTACCAATGAAGTGGGCATCTCCGGAAGCTCTCCATCCAATTGGTTTTCCCTTAAATCCAACATTTCAAGTTTATATAACTTTCCTAAAACTGGAACATCCCCTGAGATTCTATTGCCAGCAAGTGCAAGCTCAGCCAGCATGGCAGCTTTGCAAATTGATGCTGGTATTGGTCCCTTCAGTTGGTTACCCTGCAACCGAAGAACAGTGAGGTTTGAGAACGAGTCAAGCCAGTCTGGCACACTTCCATTGAAGTAGTTACTATCCAGATTCACTGTGTGGAGCTTTGACATGACTGACAATTTGGGAGGAACTGACCCATACAGAAAATTGGAGCTCAAATCAAGCACCTCAAGCGAAGATAAGCGGTGAATTTTATCGGGAAGAGGACCCCATAGGCCCAAAGACACCAAAATAACAACTCGCAATGTCGTCAGCCTTGCTAACGTAGTAACAAACGAGTCAAGAATGAAAGCTTCTGATAGGGTAACATTCGGAACAGGATAACCACTGAACTTTGGTGGCTTGGTGATCCTATCGCCAACAATCTTAAGCTCCGTGATGGCATTTCCCTCACAGGTCACAGCAAGCACTGCAGTGGGCTGAGTGTAGCAGGGATCACTACTTGAGCTGCTCCAAACGTCCAGCTGCCTTGGGTATTCCAGCTGCTTCCGGAGCTGCTGCAGGAGCTCGCTCTGTGAAGATTGCTCACTTGCTGGGAACAGCATCAAACAGGTAGTGACTATGACAAGTATACCGAATTGCAAAGCCATTACTACTTATCCTTTCAATCAGCTTTGTGGCTTCCACGCGAAAACTAATAAAATTTTGAATGAGTCCGCACAAACAAACGAATGAGGAAGCGATGTACAGGCAGCAGGATGGTTGGCAACTCCAGTGTCCTGAAAAAAAGATTAATCAATTTAGCACATATTAGTAATACGAAAAATATTAAAAGAACGCTGCAAATCTGGCACTGAACTGACTCAAATTCCCACATTCGGACAGGATGGGTCGGTAAAACTCGTGCTCCAGATTGTAGACACAGGAAAAACAAAAAGCCATAATACAGTATTTTTGTTTTACTCCTTAGGAAAGAAACATTTGAGCAGTAGGTCAAATCTGTTGGGACCCGCGACAAAGAAAACGACGGGCAGGACAGCAGGGCAGGGCATTCATATGCAATAGTAATAGCCCAATAACAGTAAATTGATCAGATTGTACCGCAAATGCGAGTTACCCTCCATAAAAGTTAGTTATAAAAAAATAAAAAACCGAGTTCAAGCAGCAAATCTTTATTTAAGGAAAATCGATAAGAGATAAGCAAGTGAGCAACAAGCAGGACACAAATCTGAGCGTGCAAGCAAACACTGCCGCGAATCCTACCAAGAAATGCAGCAAGCTTGAAGGCGAATCGAAACCGCTGTGAGGCGAGAGCAAATGAGCGCAGCAAACATGGACGGGAAAAACCAGGGCTCCCGTACCAAACTAGCACGGCCAAACTTGAAGCACCTCCGAGTGTCCAGCAACAATTCTTACTGGGCAAAGGTACATGAAAAGAGGGGAGGAAGAAAGTGTGGAACAAGTGCAGAAATCCCCAACCCAAATCACACAGGCACACGGAGAGAGAATGAGAGGAGGTAAGACATTGCAACAAGGAGATAGGAACCGAATTATCAGCAAAGAGTACAGGCGGCATTCCGACTCCCATCTCGGCAGCAAGAATTTCCAACCTCAATGCGGCAAGCCGAGGAGCCCAAAAACATTACCTCAGTCCGCAGGCGGTTCAGACGCGGCCACGAATCGAGCAGCTCAACCGGCAGCCTCCGGCATCCCGGAACAGCACCAGCATCCTGCCCCCGTTCCTCCTACCACCCAGCAGCGGCGGCCAAGAATAACGGGGGTCTTGCTCAAAAAAAAAAAAAGAATAACGGGGGTGGAGCAGGCCGGTGAGGTGAAGGAGACTGACCGACGGATGGAGCTCAGCAGGGGGCGGACCCGGTCCCTCACCTACACAGCCACACTCCTCGGCTGCAAGCAGGAGCGGTCCTGAGAGGCATTAATGGGCCCAGGACGGTGACCGGTGGGCAACGCCAGCGGCGCCAACTCTGGAACGGCCCTGCCTTCCCTGCCCCGCCTAGGAACAGCGAGTAAATCACGGCGAGTTGGTACCGCCAGACGCTAGCCGCGAGGGGCCGCAGCGGTGCATGCAACTGCAGGCGAGGGAGTGGTTGGCTGGCTGGCTGGCTGGCACGGGTGGTCGGGGTAGGCGGAGGAGGAAGAAGCCAAAGCGCCCCAAAGCTGTGAAGAAGGAAGGGTGAAGCGAAGGCAGGCGGAGGCGGCGGTGGAAGTGAATTTTTATTTTCTTTTGCTGTGGAGGGGACCGCGGCTTTAATGTTTTGACTGGTGGTGGGCGCGCGGTTGGAAGTGAAAGTGAAGACCTACAGACCATGTGAAGGGAGGGAAGTTTGTTCGAGGTTTTGGATCACATCCCAGTCCATGGAGGCGCTTGGGATCTTCTGCGCGATCAGGATAAGTGGCGTTCTTGGTGGGTGGGCCACGTATGTCATCGTATATCTAAAATTTTAAATATATATAAATTATATAATTTTATATAGAGTTTATATTAAATTATATATGTAAAAAATATTACAACATGCTCTCACTAAAATTTTAGATACGTCATTGGCTGCGAATGAAATTCGCTGGAGCGTTGCTATGGACAATAAACATTGATGTTTGCTTACAAAGTTTTAGATAATGAACCTGACTACAAGAACCGGCCAACAGCGTTTCACTGGTTTTTATGGAGAATGTAGAAAAGAACTTGAGGCATAGGACCAGGAGTTACTCCCTCCAATTACCTTCATCAGCGCAACTACCTCTAACTCTTCTAATAACACTTTGTTTCATGTATAATTGCCTTTGTAATTACTATTTGCGTGCATCGTGAGCGCACCCGCCAACCAATCCCACCTTCCTTTTCTTTCATGCAAGTGTAGCCTTTCCCTTCACCAAAGAGGCGTGCATGCATGCGATTAACCGTCCTGATGACCAGGCCAATAACTGCTGCTGAGCTTGAAGCGGCAACTGAGATACACTGGTCAAATGTAGATAAAATGTTTTACCTAATGTGCTGGTCAAGGGTGGATGGAGAAAGTACTCCCGTTTTAACACTCACAGCAATCTCTCGTGGCAACGTGCAGGAGATTTCAATAAAATCCTGCACACAGAAGAGCAACTGGGAGGTTTTAAGAGATTGAAAGGCAAATGAAAAGTTTCAGAGAAGCAGTAGCCTGGTGCGGTTTCTCTGATCTTCGTTACTTGGGTTTGCCACATACCTAGGTCAACCGACAACAAGGTGAGCATAATGTAAAGGTTCAGCTAGACAAAGTTTTTGCGATGGCAGGAATAGGAGTCCTTCGGATATTTCTTAATCCCCTCTGGTATGGCCGAGTGTTGGAATGGCCGCTTGAAAGAGATGTCGGATGCTGAAGGAAAAACTTTCAAATATGAGAAAATGTGGAGAAGGGAGCCGTCATATAATGCCATGGTTTATGGGTGGAACTAGAAGCAGCTCCAAATTTAAGTGTTCTCTCGGATCATCTAAGTAAAATGGCAAATTCCATAAGTTCCTGGGAACACTACAAATTCGGTCATGTTCGAAGGAGCCGAAGAAATTACGGATAAGCCTTGAGCAATCTAGATCCCAGTCTTTACGGTCTGGTACAACAAGAAAGGAACGATATCTGATGGCTAGAATATCAGAGCTGTTGTTAAGAGAAGAAATCATGGAACAACAGGCTAGATGGATTGGCTACAGTTTAGTGATTGTAATTCGACCAGTCCGGAGAGAGAGCCCGAACAATCCATATAGCTACACAAAAACGAGAAGATGGCACAGTAGTTTCTAATCAAGAAGATTTTGAGGAACTGGCAAAAGAATTCTACTGCAACCTTTTTACTACAAGACAGGAAGTTCTCGACCAGGGGCCTATTTTAGATTGTGTCCCTATGAAAATCTCAGAGGAGATGAATGACACACTAATTAATTAATTAAGCCCCACACATCACAAGAAGTCGAAAAGGTAGTTCTCATGATGGGAGCATCAAAAGCACGACGCTAGGGTTTTACATCGAGTCTCTTTCTATTCCACTGGAAATTAGTGGGGGGGAAAATATAACCTATGAACTTACTGAATCGAGGAGAGATGCCTGAAGCTATGAATAGGACAACGATTTTTCTAATTCCAAAGATAAAGTCCCTCCAGGATTTAAAGCAGTTTCGGCCAATTTTGTTACGTAATGTGATTTACAAAGTATGCTCACAAGTCATTGCTAACAGGATCAGAATCTTCCCAGATGACAATATATCTGAGGAATATAGTGCTTTTGTACCTAGAAGATTAATTACCAATAATATTCTTATTGCATATGAGCGCACCCATTATCTCCAGAGGGGAAAAAAAAAGAAAACTTGGAGCTTATGCAATTAAATTGTTTATAGCAAAAGCTTATGATCGGGCTGAATGGGATTATCACAAGAAGATTATGCTAAAAGACCTCAACTTCATGCAAGTACTTTTGGTGGCTCTGCAGAAAACAAAAAAATGTACTGGATGAGTTGGGACCGGCTAACGACGCATAAATCAACAGAAGGTATGGGTTTCCAAGATTTGCATTTGTTTGAAAAAGCTATTCTCAGAATGAGATATACAGCAGATTGTAGAGTAGAGAAAGAATCGATCAGACAAGTGATTATGGACTGTCAAATTGCAAAATGATTCTGACAACAGGTTTACAAATTGATAGGAGCAAAGCTACAGAAACTCCATCAAAGTTCATGGGTGACTGATCTTCTCGAAGATGATATCTGCACATTGAAAGTATATATACTTAGCTTTATGGAGGCAATGAAATAAACATCGTCATGAAGACAAAATGCAACAATAGGGGTGGTAATGCAGTGGGTGGTAAAACTGCATTTGATCTGTGGGCCCAGCCGATCCAGATGACGAGACAACTATCAACAAGAACAAATCAGCAAATTGTTTTGTGGAAATCACCAGATTTGAGGTGGATGAAGTGCAATGTTATGGAGCTTTTTACTTGGAAGAAGTAAAATGAGCCATCGGTGCTGTCACAAGAAATCATCGAGTAGTCTCGAAATTAACAAGGTGTATCTAAATGGTATACAAACTGCCAGTGACGGACATAAGAGCCTGGGCATGAGGGAGCTCTCCTCTCTTCTTCCTCCTCTAGCCCCCCACACCACACCCCCCCCCCTCCCCCCTTTCTCTCCCTCTTGTTCTCCCTCACTTTTCCTCTAAATCCCACCCCTCCCCGCTGGATCCGCCACTGCAAACTGCCTAGATGTTTTGATGGCAGAAGTAATGGCATGCAGGGATGAAATTGTCCTCGCACAAAAAAATGAGAATTCAACATATATGCCTTGTCTGGAAGTGATAAATTTGGGAAAAGTTGTGACTTCTCAAGTTCAAGAATCTTGCTGATCCTGCGAGAGATGTATGAACTTAGTTTGGTCTTTATTTCCTTTATTTTGATTCATGTAAAAAGGACTATAAAGAGGGTACTAGTTTGTGCTCTAGGTAAGATAGCCTCAGGGATGGTGCGTGACTGCGAGGGGATCTGGACTGTTGATCTATCAGATCCAACTGCTCTCAGATGCTATCTGACTACAAGTGATGCTGAGAAAATCTACTTATTGACTGCGAGTTGACACGAAACACCAGCTTGTGTAGTTCATTTTGGCTGGTTTGATTTAATGAAGCATACTTGAGTCGAAAAAAAGGCTTGTTAATTTTGAAGGTCAGTTTCATCCTCAATACACTTGTAAATTACACTCCCTATTTTTTCATGTCGTGGGCAGTAAGGGTGTGTTTCGTTGGTTGACTAGCATGGATGGGAGTTGACCACCCGTGTTTTAGTGGTGTTTGGCTCACATGCAAAGCTGACATGGGTGGCCAATACAGGGAATATTCACTCAATATGTTGGATGAGGTCATCCCTCAAAATTGGTGGAGCCATCCACCTTTACTAATTTTGACTATTAGTAAATAATTGGCAATTATTAATAGATAATTAGCAATGAGGATGATATAATTAAGGTTTATAACTATTGTTAATGTATTTAATAGGTTTATTAGAGTATAATTAGTAATACTTTTGCATTTTAAATTAATAATTAGCACTATAATATTGATAATTATAATAAGCCATTCTTGAGAATTAGTTTTTTACATAATTAACTATTAATATTTGAAAATAAACATTTAATTTAGTTACATTATCTTCATCATCTGCCTCGTCCGTCTAACCAAACAAAAAATTTCGCGACCCCATCCACCCAACTAAGCATGTAGCATGGAAAAACTTATTCCTAAAAATATGGGCCAATATCTACCGTTCAACTTGGCCCATCAATCAAATGCACCCTAAATGGCCGCTTTCATGCCAGGTTAGTGTTTGACCTGCTCATCACATAAAGACAAACGATGAGGTAGCTAATTCTCCACCCAATAAAACTAGACAACATCCAAATGCATACAGTTTCCATCCATCACCTTGTGTCACTTAGTACAAAAACCAGCAGCAATAAATCAAGGCAAAACATTCACTAAAAGTAGTTTCACCCAGCATCCGAAACCAGCAGCAAAAGCATATCATAAGCTGACAAACCCCAAAACGTGGCTGAACCTGACTTAGCACAAGCTGAATTTTCGCTTCCAAATCAGCTTGCTTCTTTCTCATCTCCTCTTGGTCCTGAATTCTTGCCTGTTCTGTTTCCTCCACTTGCTTCGATAGCTCATCCTTGGCCCTCTTCTCAGCATCCAGTTGTGCTTCAATGTTGTCTACGGTTCTTGGAAGGAGATTGTGCAGCCCTACATTTCAAAGAAACTGATTCTTCTTTGTCTTGGCAGCAAGACATCAGCTACAACTTTAGTTGCAGAAATGGACTGATCATCTATTGTAGGTGTAGACAACTTATTTTCCATTTCAGTCTAGCAAGCAAACACTAATCAGAGTTCATGATCAAGAGAATGGACAACATATTTAAGAGTTTTAATTCTTGTAAAATTTCTTACTATAACTGATTGGACAGCAGAAGTGAAGCCTTTCTTTTTCTTGCTGTAGTGGCACTCTTTAAACAAATCCAAAGCATTTGGTTCTTCATCATTGTACTTATCTTCCTGGAAACATTTGTAGTCAACAAGCTACTTGTTCACAACTATATTAAGAATGAAAAAAAATCAGACAAACAATATATAATATAGAACAGAATTAATATGGTTGTGCAGCAAAAAAAAAGTAATGTCCAACACAAATAACAAAAAAAACAAGTTCTTAAAAAGATAAAAATCATGCAGTTAGAAAAATCATCTAAAACATGAAACAAGGCGTGTTTCACTTTGAACCAAATGAATATGTAGTGAGCAAAAAGATATTGGCACATATACTTTAAGCAAGCAGATGTTACAAATCATGGAAGAAATAGAAATGAATGAAGGAATTGTAGTATGCTAGGTATATGCTGCATGTTGATATATCTAACTTACCAAATTTTCAACAAGAACCATATAGCTACAAGAGCCAGTTGTTTGATGAAATTTAACTTAGCTTCAATTGTCTTTATTCTTTTGACATGCCTCCTGCATCAAATGTACAATACATGTAAGGCAATGGTAGAGTAGCATGCACAAGAACATAGTTCCACTATTAGAAAGAAACACACCATTTTTTTGGCAGTGGTCCAGCTGTCCACAAGGTCATTCCATTGTTGTTTAGTCATCGATTTTATTGGGGAGGTTTTAGCACCAAATGTAGTGGGAAATGGTTAAAATAATTTTTCTTGAGCTTATACCGCTATTGGCGGACAGCTACATTCATCATTTGCAAGCATGCCTTTTGAACTGCCGCATCACTTGTGTTGATATCAAATTTTGCCTATCAAAAAACAAAGGGTGGGCATAGAGAATTTTAATATTTACAAATTAATGAACAATTTTTTAACATTGAAGGTTGTAAGGCATAGAGAATTTACTTACGCCAAGTTTTCCTATAAACATTTTAAACAGCCCTAGTTCATTCTTGTATTCCTTCCGGTGTTTAAGCACAGGCACATGATTCCTAACTATAATGTTGCATTCAGTTGCAAACTTTGCAGCAACAAGAGGTGCCATGGGCCTCATCCTCCCTTCAGAAATGACAACGGGTAGTTTGTCACACCTAGCTCGGTTCATCCTTTGGAGACCATGTCCCATATTAGGTCCCCTTACCCGTCGCTCCTTTTCTCCTAGTTATAGATAAACGTAAGAACTGCAATTAGTGAGATAAAACATCTAATGACCGATGAATGTAAGCATTAACATATCTGAATTTAAACTGCTATGGTATGAATATATAATGAACTACTAATGACCATGAATGTAAACTGAATAGATGGTTACACCGGAACATATAGACTGAACAGTTTTAATAAAAAGGTTCCATGTCCTCTTTCATACAGGGAGAACAAACAACTAGTGAGGGGACCTAAATAAAGAAAAAAATAACCACCTGCGCTGGCCATCTCAATGTCTCCACCATGCTGGGTAATTTCTTCACCTCCATTGGCCATGCCACCATCATTCTGGCCCAGGTCATCATCTGAAAAAAGATTGCTAATGAGAGTGCAGTGATCATTGAATGCAAACTATTACAACGATAGCAAGAAATCTGCACCATCATTTGTCATGCAATTGTGCGCATGGGACTGGGCCATGACATCACCTACATTGGCCATATCAGTGTGGTTATCAAGCTGGTCATGGCCATCAGCTGAAACAATTGAGAGCCAGTAAGAGCATATTAATCAAGAAATCGACGCTATTAAAATGGCAGAAACAAACATGGTATGTAGAAGAACTAGCCTTCAACAGTGGCATGTGTGTGGCCATCAACATTGCCAACAACTCCAACTTGGCTCACTTCATGTAGTGATGGCCTGTGCAAACTAGTGTCACTTGAGTTAACCTCGACAGTACCTTTTTGTGACCTTGTAATTCTAGCATTTTGTTGCTCTGCATAAACTCTCTTACACCGAGGTTTGAATCCACCAGGAGGCATGCCAGAACTTCTCTTGTTACTTTGCACACAAATCTTCTTAAGGTCCTTCGAGCCCTGCTAGTAGTGGAAGTAACAATCACTCAAAAGAGTGCATACAAAAATATTTTTAGAAAAAAAAGAAATCATTATGTTAATCATTGAAAAGAAAACAATGAAGGAATTAGCACCTTAGCACAGTCATCATCAAATAGATCTCCTTCACAAGTATCATCTTGGGAAGGATCACAGTCAAAATCAATGTCTTTACTACTATGACTTCTCATATTCTTGTTAGCAGTAATGGAATTTATAGTCGCAAATTCATAGGCTAAATATGGAATTCCAAGTTGACGTAGCCTTGCACTGTTCTGCATACATCGTGACAGGCGTTTTTGTTCATATGGATGCATTGGCCATTCTAACATGACAATAAACAAAAATGGTTGATTACTATTGATGTTTCAGTACTGAAATATAGGAACTACATAACAGAAACTAAATTATTATGAACTGAATAGATCTATTAAAGCCATCATCACATGTTTTGTAGCTATCTATCATTACCGTCCACCCCCTGAACATAACAGAACTAAGAAACCCTCCTAAACAGAATAGAACACTGACAAATCATCATTTTTAGCTATTCATCATCACTGTCCACCTCATTTGTAGCACCTCCATCATCACTGCAATACTACAAAAGTGTGTCATCTACTTCATCTGTATCAGGGTCATGCATTTCTTTCCTTTTTGCAATATCAGCAGCTACAAAAATATGACCCGGTTCATTGTCTCTATTTAAAGGCTGGTCATATGTACTGTCAGAAACTGCTTTCCGTGTACCCTGCTCATCACAACACTCATCCTCTTGATATGCAAAAGCATTGTAATGTAAGTTATCGGTTTCACATACATTATAAAGATGCCTATGGTCAAAAGTCTGCATAACATACCAATTTCTATCCTTCCTAGCCTGAGTGTCTGGCAAATAAAAGACCTTCCTAGCCTGAGTGGCCAAAATTAAAGAATCATTCTTGTAGCACAGAGTTCCTATGTTTATGCTTTTGAAAAAAACCATCGTCTTTCAGTCCAGTCCTCTTTCCATCTAGTTTATACCAGTCACATTTGAACAAAACAACTGACCTCCCTTCTTCATCGTTGCTGCTATGCTCCAACTGAACTTTCTCTTTCAAAGTACCAAAAAACTCAATGAATTGGCCGTTATGTGTACCTTGTGATATTACTACACTGTTTTGTGTCTTCTTATTCTTGTCACGGTCCGCAATGATAAACCGCACACCATTCACTATGCACGAGGAGTATTTTCTGACTCTAAAATCAGGACCGCACGCCAAAGAAAAGAGATCATCATCTACCTCTTCCTCATGTGTAAAACGCAACCTCATTATCTACCACATGCAAGACACATACATAAGATACTTTCGTAAAGATATATGGCAGATTCAAATCCCAAAGAAAAAATATGTGAATGAAAACTAACATGGTTCCGAATCCACATCCGAAATCCTTGCCGGAGCATTCTCTCAATGTTTGGGACTCCATCTCTCTCTAATTCATCTCTGAACATTCTGCAAAAAAAAAAAGAGTTAGCATCTGTACAACATAACAGTACAATACAAAAGTGTGGGAGTCAATTATTATACATACTTGACATATTTCTCAACTTGACTACAGTTGTTCAGCACATACCACACCATTTGATCAATGCCATTATCATCATATACAAGTTCACCAGCGGAAGTAAAATGAACTCCATGCCCAAAAACATCAACACCATAGGCTTCTTCATTAGAAAAACCGATATTTCTTGGTTCTTTATTAAATTTTGTTTCAACATTGTCCATATATTTAGAGCAAAATGTCAATCATTCATCAGCAATATAATCATCAGCAATATAGGCCTCAGCAATTGAACCTTTTGGTCGTGCCCTATTACGCACATAGCGCTTCAATGTATACAAGCGCCTTTCGATTGGGTACATCTACCCATATTGCACAGAACTTCGGAGCAATGCCTCATCAGGTAAATGTACAGCAAGATGAACCATTATATCAAAAAAAGCCGATGGGAAGATGTTCTCAAGCTTAACCAATATTACAGGGATTTCTTTCTTCATTTCAGCCAATATATCCTTGTTAAGAGTTCTGCTGCACAATTCTCTAAAAAACTTACCAAACTCTGCTATTGCTTCGTAAATATCCTTGTCCAAAAATCTTCTCACAGCAGCTGGTAAGATTCTTTGCAAAAGAATGTGACAGTCATGGGTCTTTAGCCCTTGTACATTGGTTCCATCAGCATTTAAACATCTTGAAATGTTGGAAGCAAATCCATCTGGAAACTTTTCCTCCCGTAAGCTCCATTCTCACTAATTTGTAGCTCTTTTCTGATTCCTAGGTCTTTCAGATCAAGCATGGCCTTAAGTGTGTCCTTTGTCTTCCCAGCTATATTAAGAATTGTTCCTAGTAAATTCTCACATATGTTTTTTTCGATGTGCATTACATCAAGATTATGGCTCAACTTCAAATTTTCCCAATATGGTAACTTCCACAAACTAACCATCCGGCTCCAAATTTAGATATGATGCTCATTCATGTCGGAACGCTTCCTTTTTCCAGTTACTTGTTGGTTCCCTGGTCTAACATCTTTAACCTTCTCCAATTCAGCCAAGAACTCTTCTGTAGAGAATTTTCATGGAGGATCAATGCACTCATGAATCCCAATAAATCCATTGTTCCCCCGCAAATGATGTCCTTTTGGAAGGAAACGAAAATGACCAAAATAACCAATTTTGCTCCTTAGGCCATATGACAAAGGGTGCTTATCACAATGGATACATGCATAATAGCCTTTAGTGGTACGCTCAAAAAGTGTACTCAAAGCTGGGTAATCATGAATGCACCATAAAATTGCAGCACAAAGTTTGAACATTGTACCACTAAGAGCATCATAGGTAGATACACTCGATCAAAGCTCAAGCAAATCTTCGACAAGAGGCTCTAAAAATATATCAAAGTCTTTTCTAGGTGATTTAGGTCCTGGAATAAGCAAAGCCATCATGAAATTTGGTTCGGCCATGCAAGCCCAAGGTGGAAGGTTGTATGGCACAACAAATACAAGCCACATGCTATATTTTGTATTCTTCTCTGAAAAGGGATTGAATCCATCCGTAGCAAAGCCAAGTCTAAGGTTTCTAGGATCTTTTGCAAAATCAGGATACTGTCTATCAAAATCTTGACATGCCTCACCATTAGCTAGGTGTCTCATCTCCTTGTCACTAGGCACTCGTTTTAGTATGTGCCATTATGCGTCTGCTGCTAATTGTTTGGAAACAAAAATCCTCTTTAACCTAGGTGCTAGTGGAAAATGTCGCAACACTTGTTAGGGAATTTTCTTTCTTTCAGGATTTTCCACCTTGATAAACCACAAACTAGATATTTGTCAAGCATGACTCTAGACTTTTTGAACAAAACACAATTATTTAAGCATACATGTATCGATTCATATCCGAGACCTAATTCCTTTAGAAGACTCTTTGCTTCGCTGTATGACTTTGAGAGTGTATTGCCTTCCAGGAACGCTTCACATAATAACTTTAATATTGCACTAAATGCAGAATTACTGATTTTATAAAATGACTTCATGTGAAAAAGCTTTACCACAAAGGAGAACTTTGAAAACTTGCTGCAGACAGGATAGAGTTGTCGCTTTGCCTCTTTCATTACCTTGCCCATAAATGACTCATTATCTGATCCATCTTGAGTTTCACCATCCTGTTCATCTTGTATTCCTGTAGTGTATAGGTCTTTTAAAATTTCTTCAAAAGGATCAGAACCACAGTTGTTATCTTGGGTTAAGTGAACAGGCTCTTCATCATGTTCAGGCATATCAGTAGGATGCTCAATAATTTCAGCATCCAAATTCTCTCCATGATGAATCCAACAAGTATATGTACTTTCTATACCATTAATCAATATGTGCTTCTTGATAAGATCCTGTTGTAAATACTTCTGATTGAGGCATCTACTGCATAGGCACAAAATTTCATCATTCTCACTGAATTTTTCTTGAATAAATCTCATAAACTCATTGACACCGTTGATGTGTTCAGGTGAAAACAATTTGCCATGTACCCAACTTCTATCCATCTAATCAAGCACAGTGGGAAAATAGAGATTAACAAATCTGCACTAGTTTAAAAATTACATTCAACAAGAACAAGAACAAGAACAAAAACAGAGGATTACCTTGATTGCTTTCCAATGTTGAAGTGAGGAAGAAGGGCTCTCTGGCAGAGAACTAGAGTATTCGCAAGAGGCATTGGTTCAGAAATTCGCACCGGCTGCCTCAGTGGTGGGTGCCTAGTTCGCCTAAGACATTGGTGATGTCCAGCATTAGTGCCTTCATGAGAATGGATGTGGGTTCCAACAAGGTTTAAATCATTGAGCTAATTCAATAGATCTATGCACCCCTAAGATGCTCTGGATGCACGACGGCTGCGACGGCGCTCAGCTTTGGTGGGCGTTGGCGACGAGTGCGGCAGTGTCGGCCGCCAGCGAGATGCGTTGTGGTGTGTGCTGGGCGTCGGTGGCGCTCGGCCTGTAGCAGTGCTGCTGGCTGTAGCAGGCAGCAGCGATGCGGGGCGCTGGAGTCTCAGTGCTGGCCCGCGGCGATGCAGGATGCAAGATTCGAATGACAGGACACCGGCTCTGGCCATCCAGATATGGATATGTACGCGGGGGAATAAATAACTACATTTAACTTCCGTACCACAAACAAAAAGCTACTGCACTGGTTTAGGGTGTATTTGATAGGACTTTTTTCGACCGGTTTATGCTACTGTTATGTACTACAGACACAGTAAAAATATTATTCATATAAGATATTTTTATCCGAATCGGACAAGCTACGTTTTCGAGGCTTTTACAGCGCATGACACTGTAGTAACACTGTGGTTATAGTGCTGAAGCCGAAGCTGGCTGAGACATCTCAAACAGCCCATTAGTATCTTGTGAGAGCGTCAGGTCATGGGTTCGATCCCCTCAACTCATAATTTTTACTACCCTCGGCAGCAGCAGAAACTGTAATGGTCAAATTAGAAATGGTTGAGTGACATGTCAGCAAAATATATTTTTTAAAATAGCCTATTTTTTTATTCACCATTTTGTGACATTTTTTAATTCATCACCCTTATATGGTTGATTTGTGACGACTATATACCGAGATAGTGACGAATTTCATGATTCCGTCATAAATTGTGACCTGGCTAAGCCCATTGTTGTTGATTCGTGATAGAAAAAATATAATCGTCATAGACTATATCATGACGTTTTCTGAATATGTCATGGAAACCGTCATAGATCACTGGATTTTTTTAGTGCCCAATGGTGGAATAAAATGGCATATTGCCTGCTGCCGCTTGCACGCATCACGTTGCACGCACCTCTGATGCCATCCGGAACGCCCTCAACGGTACTAAGCTGCTCCAACGGTGAGGGCTGTGGGCCTGGACCCTGGAGCCACATCTTCCTAACAGTCCACGCATGACTGTGAATGGTTCCGTTTGCAATGGGAAAATTTTTCTGTTTTTTACAATTCTAACTATAACATTGAACTGATTCATGTAAAATTTTTATATTTCTTTTTTTAAAATTACTGCATTTCTGCTAAATTGGAATCCAGTGAGGCGCCCTCCTTATTGGCCATGTAAATTGGATTATTGGAACGCATTGCCCGGAGCTTCTTCTCAGTGCATGCGATTGACGCCTTTTTTGGTCCTCCAAGGACGACGACGTGAGCGGCAACCTTTTTGAGCATATTGTGCTCTATCTGTCTCGTGGTCTACCTGCTAGTTAGCGGGCTAGTTCATACTACAGGAGTATCCTTTTCTTTGGCCCCTTTCAAAAGATCTTGAAGCCTAATAATGCCGAATCCAATCATTTGCTCCTTAATAAAAAGGATGTATAATTGTAACACGCATTGCGGTACTACCAATAATATCTGTACTAGTAAAGCATTGCGGTACTTGTAGGCAACCATTAGCACGTGCTTCATTTCTTATCTGTTATTTTTAATAAACCTGTTGGCGATTAGTCAAGACAGATTTCCATGATTATTGAACACACACACAAAAGAAGATTTTTCATGATCCAAGTTGAAATCATCGTATATGACGAACTAAATTAATCATAGAATGCAATAAAATCGTCATAGAACTCAATTTATGATATATCGTCATGTATTTCGCCATAGATTGAAGTGGGTGACTTTTTTAAATTTTCGTCATAGATGGTAAAAGTGACCTGGGAATCCCAAGGTGAGGCGGCAAGCGTGGGACCATGCTCGCCCTGCCGCATAGGGCTAGCGCTCGAGGACGCGAGAGGCCGGTGCGGGGCTAGGCTGAGGACGGCAGCGTGGTGGCTGGGTGGTCGCGGCGCAGGGGAGGGAGGTGGTGCAGCTCGCCGCTTACCCTGCCACTGCAGCCCGCCGCTCGCCCTGCCACTGCCGCTCACTGCAGTCCGCTGTTGACACCGCCGCCATGCTGCCAACTACTTCAGCCCGCGGTTTGTGCTGCAGTCCTGGGTGCCGGCCGTCGCCGCCCAAGCTGCCGGCCTTGACGCCCTTCCACAGTTAAGCCCCTGCCATGCCATCTGCAATGGAGAGAGAGAGAGAGAAAGGGGTGAGAAACTGAATGCGTGAGGGAGATGTGAAGGTGTTGGATAAATGTGTACTAGTATTTGACGGAGGAAACGCGCCCACGCCAGTTAAATTTTCATACTTTTATCCATGATGAACTTTCTAAGACGTCATTGATTACTGCTAAACTATGACAAGTTTCTAAAACATCACAGAGTAGTGATCATTTGTGACGAATTTGATGAAACATCATTGATTACTTGCCGAATTGTGACGAAATTGATAAAACGTTACTAATTAGTGGGCTGCTGCACCGTTAATGATGATTTTTAAATTTGTCATGCCGAATATGTCATGGATTAACAAATTTTTTGTGGTGAATGGTTGAGTTTTACTCCTTTGATTTTAAATTATTGACATCATTGACTTCCAACATCAATTTTGATCATTCGTCTTATTCATAAAATTAATTTTAATGTATAAAATTATTAGCCGTGATTTAAATTCCATCGATGATAAAGCAAATAATAATAAAATTTTACATATTTGAACAAATTTTTTGAATAAGACGAGTAGTCAAAGTTGATATAAAAAATCAACGGTGTAAATTTTTAAAAACTGGAGGGAGTAGCTTTTAACCGTGCAGAACGTCCCTTAAGAGGGAAGAGCTGTTCATTTTCATCTAGTTTGGTCCATGCCAAACTTCTTTAGCTTTGATTGTTTATAATAGAGAATTTATAATGTTATATCTTATTTAGATTATGTTATCGTATTTATCATGCAAACTTTAGTAACATATAACTCTTTATCACTGTTGTATTTTTAAGATATTATTAGTCAAAGTTAAAAAAAATATTGACTTTAAGCAAATTTAAAATGCTTATATTTTGAAACGGATGTATATGCCAATGCATGGTTTGTGTGATTGTTTTCAGGATGACAATCTTTTAGAAACCGAGGTGGCTCTGGTATTCCTAGGAGTTGAAAGAAAGGGTTTGCGGCCTGCGGGCAAGATTACAACATATGATCCGAAATGATAATAACCAAAAAATTCTAGCTATCCTTAATTATCTGTACAATCGAATAGCCATACTTTGAGCAGATGGGTATTGCCAGATATACTACAGCTCATATTACTTAACATCCCTCCTCAGTCTCAACTGACTGCCACAAGGTTGAGATTGGAACGTGATTGCTGGAGCAGCACCTTGGCGACAAGCTTGGTGAATACATCAGCTATCTGATCTGCTGATGGATGAAGCGCACATTGAGAACTTCTCCGGAACAAAATAAAAATCCACTTCTGTATGCTTGGTGTGTGTATGAAACATTGGATTAGCACTAAGATAAGTTGCCCCAAGTAGTTCCTTGATAATTAACTGAACCCAACTAGCTTCAGAAGTCCCATTGGCCAAAGCCTTGTACTCTGCTTCAGTAGAAGAACGAGAGACTGTAGGTTGCTCTCATGTGCTCCAGGAAATGAGATTAGGACTAAAGAATATAGCAAAACCACTTGTTGATCTCCGGTCATCAATGTTTCCTGCCCAATTGGAGTCGGCGAAGATGTTGATCATAGTTGAAGGAGACCAACAGATTTTATCAACTAAATAAATTTATCCGTTGTGATTTAGTCTAAGTTCTCGTGATCTTGGGCCTAGTGCAACATGAGCCTGAGCCAGTGTTGGCTCCACTCTAAGATCGTCTTGGTCCATGTGGGGATCTCCTTCAGGAACACCAGATTGATGTATAAATAGTGACCAATTGGGTAAACTCTGGTGGCCATCATCCTTTGAGCTACCTCCTGTACCTCTTGCTCTAGTCATGCCCACAGCTATCGTCGCCACTTGCGCCCACCGCACCCACACCGCTCCACTGCTTGCTCCTGCCACATCTGCACGCCCTCTCCCTTTGCGCTCGCCCTCGCCGCCCACCCACTAGCCTGGCCGTTCGCACCTTCCACGCCCTCCCCCCCAACTCAATTGCAAGACAGTTTGGTCTATCTTTTATGGGATAATTGCATATTTTATATTTTATTTGTTTATTTATCTCTAACTAACACCGGCTAGGACACAAATAATGGTAAATGGTAGGTTGAAGTGATAAAAGTTATGGCTAGCGCAAAATTTGAGTATCCGGGAGATAAAAATTGGACTTCAAATCTGTGACCAAACTGCAATTGCCCCAAACATTAATGTCAAATGCAAAACCCTCCTCCCCCCGCCCCAATAAGGATCAAAACACAGAGAAGGGAGGTTGAATCAGTGGTTTAATGTAACTGACAATTTGTTACAAAACTAAACTTGCAACTTTAACCTAACAGAAAATATTCCTATGCAAATACAGTAGGCCAATAATTCTAACATACTAGAGGGATGAGAAATGAATACAATCAATCACTGACACGAAAGCCACCAAGAGGTATGAAAGGCAACCTTCAATTATTCTACTTGCTATAAAGGTTAATGTGGAAGCTAAACAAGTAAAGAGATAGAGAATGTTCAACGATTTCTCCCCAGGTCGAGGAAGGATGGCGCCGTCCCTAATCCTTGTTGGATCACCCCTGCGGAGACTTAGTTGTAAGCTTCATGAACACTAAAGTGTTACAGGCCTTTAAAAGGTATGAATATTTTGGTGATTCTATAAAAACTATAGGTAACACGTGTGTTTGTAGGTTTCACCCGCATCATCTCTACATCTGCAAGGTGGGCTTCCTCGATGGTTTGCATGGATCATCCTTTGAAGATGTATCAAGAATACGGATGAGTTAGAGCCAAGTGTGATTTAGATTTTTAGGTCTTGAGTCCATAGAAAAAACCGGTACTATAAAGAGGGGTCGAGTTGTTTCTCTAAGGTCACATGAGTGTTAGAGAAGTTTATATTCTCTAAGAATCTCAGAAGGCACTTAAGTGGATAAAGTTGGAAATAACACGACAAAATCGAGGATTCCAAGTTTCAGGTTTAGAAGGAGCCATCGAACAGTCCAGTGAGGTTATCGGACAATTTAGTGATCTAGAAGAACAAAGTCCAAAGAGATTATTTTCTAGAGCAAGAATATAAGAGGTCATCAGAAAGTCCGACGATGGTACCAGAGCGGCTAGGTGTCAGTAACTGGTTTGAGAGTGGTTTCAAATCCTCCACTTGAAAGAGACACCAAGAGAGAATATCCAAGCTTTGGAGGCTTACTCTTGTGATTGGATGCTATCTGGGACAGCTGAGGACACGGTGTCTTTATCCGGGGAGTGAAGCATACCCTATAAAGCACCAATCCGAGAATGACAGAAGGGACTAAATCTCCAACGGGAGTAGTCCAACAGGAATTAGGGAAAGGCGACATCCTTCTGAGATTAAAGGAAAAATCACTGAGAATTTCTTTTTCTCTACTTGTTTATATTCCACATTTACATTCTCGCAAGTAGTGTTGATAGGATTGCCTTGTATCCTCTTGGTGGCTATCGTGCTGGTGCTTCTGTGTTTGGATTTCTCAATCCACTAGTATTATAGGAGTTTTGGCCTATAGACTTGCATAGGTTTACTTTTGTTCGACATCGAGTTACTAGTTTTGTAAGGAATTGATGGTTACATTAGACCACTAATTTAACCCTCTTCTCGGTATTCATGATCCTTAGACCAAGAGTGAGCATCATGCCTTGAAGACTTGCTCTTATATACAATTGGGCATTGTGCGAGACAGTTGGGATCGTCGGTGACTTCACTCGGGGAGTGAAACATGACTTAGATAGCATTTCTATCTATCTGGTTGTTTAGTTTCTGCATTTAATTTTTTGCAAGTATTATTGATAAGTTTTCTTACTTTCCTCTTAGTAGCTATCGTGCTAGTGCTTATTTATGTGCATTTTCTTTACCACTAGTATGATAGGAGTTTTGGCCCATTAGACTTAGATAGATTTGCTTTCAATCGAGATTAAGTTGCAAGTTTAATTTTGTAGTGAATTGACAGTTACGTTGAATCACTGATTCAACCCCCTTCTCGGTGTCCTTGATATGTACATTGATCCCTCCTGCCGTTTCTAGAATGGTGATGTCGGGATTATGTATCCCGGCTACCTGAGAACCCAGAATAAATATGAAGACTCGACCGTGACCTATGGCCCACGGTCCAATCCACAGCCCGCGAAGGACTTCACCGCACCAAGTTACGAAGAGATGTCCCGATGTCCCGACCGTCTAGGGTCAGGGTCTCCCAAAGACGACAGCCCAACCACCGAAGGGTTGGGGCCGCATCACGACGAAACCCAACCGATCGATGGCTGAGGGCTGGCGCTCCCTCCCGCCACCTAGGGGTCAACCACCGCCTTAACGGTCAACTCTTAACAAGTGTAGAGATTCCTGACGATGTACAGCAAAAGGCAAAGGAACCCTGTCGGAGGTAAAGCAGTCCAAAAGGAGGTAAAGCATTCTGATGGGGGGTAAAGCAATCCAACGAATGGTAAAGCTAAACGGCAAAGTAACCTTTGTCCCCTATCGTTGGACAAAGGACGATTGAAGTACACCGACAAGCTGCTTCGGTGCCAGCGGGCGCCAGAGGATCAAATTCGTAGAAGACGTGGCCCCACCCATTAGGGGGTCACCCGATTTCGTAGGCACAAGCCTTGTAACATCGATTCAACCCCTATATAAAGGGGTACCAGGGGCCATGGACGATAAGGTTCAAAACACACACACCCACATATGCGTGCTAGGATTCTTGCTCGTGCCAGGGCCCTTCTGCCATTGTACTCCTATTACGAACTTATATGATCCACTCACTCCCTAGACGTAGGGTATTACACCTTTGTGGTGGCTCGAACTAGATTAACTTTTGAGTCTTCTGTAAACTAGGCCATATCGATACGATGAGCGCATCTAATCCCTCTCCAAATACGAAATTCTACTATGCCGATGGTTAGAACACCGACAGGTGCTTTCTAAGGCTTGCTTTACTCCAAGAGTGAAGTCATCAGTGATTCCGTGTTAGCTTCATGACCTTTGAAATCCCACAAAAGTTATAAATTGATTTTGGTGATTGAATGAACATCATAGGTAACGGTTGTGATTGTAGGTACCACCCCGCTAATTCTACATCAACATGGTGGGCTTCCTCGATGGATGACAAAGATGATCAAAGGAGTTTCTGGGCGTCGGAGGACCAAGGCTAAGGACTAGTTAGAGAGTCTATAGGAACACCGGTACTATTAAAGGGAGTAAGGTCATTTGTCTCCTGTCATACAAGTGTATAGGGTGTGAATGCTCTTTAGATCCTCAGAAAGCACAGAAGATGGCCGAGGAAGTGAAGTCAAAGACCGAAGATCAAGTTCAGTTGAAGAAGTAGTCACCGAACAGTCTGGTGAGGTCACCGGACAGTCCGGTGAGCCAGGACTTCGGAGTCCAAAGAGAGGTGCTCTCTGGAGTTGCTGCGAAGAAAACATTAGACAGTCTAGTGTAGCAGTCACCAGATAGTCCGGTGAGGTCAAAGTCAAAGTCGAGAGAAGATATATCTGAGAATCCAAAAGTGAAAGTCATCGGACAGTCCGATGAAGCTATGCATCGGTGTCCTATGGAATGGATTCCAAAGAGAGTGCTTCCCTGGCCCGAGAGGAGGAAGGGTCACCGGACAGTCCGGTGATAGCATAAAGCAGTCAGCTTTATGACATCACATTTCAACGGTTGTTTTTTGGCTTGGAGCCTATTTAAACTGTGGAGGAGGACGTTTTCTAGTTTGCCTGCGGTCTGAAGTGCTAGAGAAAACTTGTGAGAGGCCAAGGAACACTACCAAGAGAGCACATAGCTAGATTGGAGATCTTTGGTGCTAGTAGGAGAGTGATAGAGAGCATTCATACACTTCTAAAGCTTGTAGGGCTTGAGAAGAGTGATCTTTGCTTGTTACTCCTAGTGTGGACAGCCTACATCAGCTAGGAGTCTGTGATCGAGCTTCTGAGAAGATTGTGGAAGATATCGCCAAGTTTGTACGCGGTTTCGGTCCCCTCCTCGAAAGAGACACCAAGAGAGAGCGTCTAAGCCTTGGAGGCTTGCTCTAGCGCTTGGGTATTGTGTGCGATAGCCGAACCGCCGGTGAGTTCACTCTTAGGGTGAAGCGTACCCTTGTAAGCATCGTTCCGAGAACGACAGGAAGAACCAAGACTTTGACGGGAGTGGTTCTACGAGGATTAGGGGAAGGCGCCTACCTTTTGAGACCTCGAGAAAAATCACTGAGCATTCTTTATATCATTCTCTTTACTTACGGTATTTACTTACCGTTTGAGTAGTGTGATATGTTGTTCTTAGATTTCTATTGGTGGCTATCGTGCTAATGTTTGCTTGTTGTTATTATCTTTCCACTAGCATTGTTAGAGGTCTTGGCCTACTAGAATTGCATAAGTTTGCTTCCGTTGCGATCAAGTCTTATAGTTTAAGTTCGTAGCGAAATTAGTACTATAAGTCCACCGATTCAACCTCTTTCTCGGTGTCCTTGATCCTTACAAGTGTTATCGGAGCCAAGTGCTCATTTTCGAGCTTCACCACCTTGAGTAAGGATGTCGAACGGGATAGAGACTCCGCCTGTATTCGATGAGAATGATTACTCGTATTAGAAGGCTCGCATGCAAGCCTATCTAGAGTCAATCGAAAGCGTAGCATGTGACTAAAAATGCTAGAATGAGTATCAGAGACTTGATCCTGTTTTCATTAAATTCAATGCAAAGGCTAAGAATGCTATGTTTGGATTAGTATCGAAAAATATCTTTTCTAAGATCAATGCATCATCTACCGCGCATGAAATTTGGATGCAATTGCAAAACATTCATAAAGGCTCTTCCGAGGCCAAGGGAGAGAGTTACTACGTTCTTAATAACAAATATGATTCCATCACCATGCTACCACATAAAAAATCTAATGATTTTATTCTCGCTTGCATGTAGTGGTAGAGAAAATTAATGCCTTGAGCCTCAAGAACAAAAATGATAATATTGAGATCATGAGGAAGCTTTTGAGGATGTTGCCATCAAGCTACAACTCCATCGTCACGTATTCTTTCAAGCCAACTTGGCTACTCTCTCTATTGACGTTATGCTCGGCAAGCTCACGGCCTATGAAGGATATATATTGGGCACCTCCATCGATACTCAATTGCCTAAAAATCTTGCCCTTCAAGTTGAAGAATCTTCTAATGGCAAAAACAAGAAGAAGAAGAAGGTAAAGGAAGATGAGGATGAGAAAAGTGACAATGAGGACCTTGTGCTCTTGATAAAAAAGCTATTTCGCAAGGGAAGACCCTCATCTTCCAAAAGGAACTCCGGGTGCTTTAATTGTGGCAAGAAAGACCATTTTGCATAGAAGTACCCAAGCCCAAGAAAGAGAGTAAGAAGGAAGCATCAAGTGAGAGTGAAGACGAAGAATGCAAGCCTAAGAGGAAGTTCAAGAACAAGTTCTTCGTTAAGGAGAAGAGCAAGAGGAAGGAGAAGAAGAAGTTCCTGCACAAAGCTTACATTGTTGGTGAGTGGCTCACCGATGATTATGATTCGGACTCTTCATCTTCTAGTGAAGACGAGCTCGTGGGTATCGTTATGACAAGCTTCACTAATGAGCTACCACTATCTCCACTTTGCTTGATGGCCCATAGTTGTGAGGGCTATGTGGATAAGGATGATGATCTTGAAGAAAAGAAGAGGACTATGATGATAAAGATGATGGATTGATCTACAATGATCTAGTCCTCTTCCTTAAGAAGGCCAACAAGACCATCATCAAGAAGACCAAAAAGATCGAGATGGTGACCAAGGAGCATGAAGTAGCAGTATTCTGAGTTCAAGAGCTTGAGGGGGAGCTCAATGCTCTTAAACATTCTTCTGGTGTTCTACGTAAGTCTTATGCTCTCTCAAAGAGAAGTAAGTAGAGCTAAGTAAGAAGCATGAGGCACACCGCTCCCATGAAGCTCTTGATCTTGACTCTCTTTTTAACTCTTCTAAGCATTTAAATAAAGCTTCTACTTCTTGTGATCTAATCCTCTCTATGTAGAGTACTATTCTTGAGCCATCTATTTTCAAAGAATACACAAAGTTCAAAAAGGAGAGAGAGGACGTGATGGATGCATTCGAGCGGATCACTAGAGGAAGGCAAATTCAAAAAAAAATCCTAAGCAAGAACCTCATCAACAACCGCAATCACAAGGGTTTAGTATCATATCCTTCCTCTATCAATATCATTGGCAACCAAGATGAGATCTTCGGATGGATAGCCCCACTTATGGCGGATGAGTACTATTGTGAGAAGTGTTCCCTTGATGGTCATCGCTTCAAGGATTGTCCCAAAGTGAGCGTGCATAAGATTATGCCTAACGCTAACATTTTTCATGAGGATATGCACTATAAGCTTTTCAAAGATAAAGATGAACAATCAAACGCTAACATTTTTTATGAGGATGTGCACTACAAGCTTTTCAAGGATAAAGATGAAAAAGTGAAGGTCAAGCCGCTCGGATCGTCAAACGACAAGAGGATAATCAAGAAAATTTGGATCCCCAAGGTGATCGTGGACTGAGAGAGAAAGCCTAAACTCTCTTGGGTTTTAAAAAGAAGTGAAGAGGCCTAGATGGTAGACCGTGAAGCGAATTAAAGATTCTTGAAGTCCACCACATGTTGATTGAGCTACAACACCAATCTACTCTTCAAGGAAGTTATTCTTTTATATAGTAGAGTAGGTTTTTTTTTGTCTTGCATGGTAGTTAGGACTCCTCTGTGGATTCGATGTTTACACTATCATGCATCATGTGTAAAAAGATAAAAGAAAAGAACAAAAAAAATGATTGATGTCTAACCTCTTTGAGATATTCATATGCATGGGAGAAAAGCTTGAGAAGGTAGTTTGGTTATCTTAAGGCAAAGCGGTGGACATATGTTGAATACGCTTGAGATGGGTCAAACTTGGCAACGGATAGGTTTTTTATGCAATATCTTTAATTTGCTTGTATCTACATAGCATGCTTTAAATTCTCTTACTTTAGCTAGCTTGTTTGTATGCATTGCATATAGGAACCACAGAGAAGGCATGTTACTCTATGAAGAAAGTAAGCCCACCTGTAAAGGATCAATCATCATACGAGTTGTTGATCAACATCAAGTAAGCCCACCTGTAAATATTTGAGTTTATGTTAGTGGATCTTGCGTCCATATGGTTATATATGATTTTCATTAAATCATCAAAACATTCATACATTTTAAGGTTTATAATACTTCAATGAGCATAAAATTTATGCCCTCCTCTACTGCCATGTTATCTTCCTCACCTCCTCCAACGACGGTTGCAGCTTGTCAACCTCAGTGGAGGTCACTGCCATTAAGCTTTCGGTTCTTCCGACACTTCAGTGCGCTTGAAGTTTAGGCCTCGTTTTGAACGGAGGAAAATTTTTTGTTCCTGTGTTTTTTTTTTTAATTAAATTAATTCCTATGAAATTTTTGTGAAATTTCTGCGTTCCAAATAGGGCCTTAATGTGGGATCTCTAGTAACCAGGAATGACCTCTCCTCTTTAGGGTAGAGTGCTTCTTCCTCTGAAGCTGGGTCATAGTAGCGTAGGCCGGTGGCATGGGTTGCCACGAAGCAACCAGTGCATTGCGGTGCAAGCCGACACTACAGCTGAGTGGGTCAAGGCGGAGTGCGGAGCGGTGTAGGCTACAAGACGTAAATGTCACCTAAAATCTTGCCTGCTGTTACTTTCTTCTTTTTTTTCGCATCACATGGATTTTTGGATGCACATAGTATTTATTATTTTTTGGTATGCACATATAACCTTACCTTACTAGTAGAGATAGTTATTACTAAATAGTCGAGAGAAAACTAAACTCGGACACAAAAACATTTTAATGTCAGAGTTTTTAGAAAATGATGTGTACGTGGTTCCTGATCTTTCATCAGGTCATGATAACTCTCGATTTGGTATAGATGCGACACACAATCCCCGCAATTGCATCATCACTTCTCCTCTGATTATCAACCGTGCATACACGATTGACCTCGCAAGAAGGCTAATCTCTGCCTACGAATCGAAGAACACAAGTAACAACAAAAAAAAATGCAACTCAATTGCGAAATATGAATTAAATCACGAAGTTAAAAAACCAACAAACCATCAAACGACAAAACTGTTTGATAACAGACGAAAACTAATCAAAACTTTTCTCTAATGATGCGGTTACTGTTTATATAGAGGTCAGGATGTCTTTAGAGGGCAAACCCTAATACTAATGGGTCTAGAAAAGGTACATGACCCAATAGGCAAAAGATGGTGTCACAGCACCCTAACAGATTCAGGGCGTCGTATTTTTTGATGATTTCTAGAGATTTAGGAAGTATTTTCACACGAAATTAGGTCCGTTAGAAAGATTATCTCCTTATCGTTTCATGCATATCTAGAACATACAAAACAGGTCTCATATGAGACCGAGGCATCTGTTTTAGTGCAGACTGCTCCTGGAGTCCGAATCCGAGTCAAACTCGAACCTGAGTTGTTTGGATCTCCTTCGAGGTTGAACGTGTGTAATCTTGAGCATCTTCAAGTCCTTCTTCATGCTTCTCTTAACCTTCTTCGATGTTTCTAATCATAATAAAGTCATTAGGTAGCAATCTATTCTTAAAGGAAGGAAGACATATGTTTAGAAACGAGCTCAGCTGTAATCTCAATAGTCGTGCACAAGTTTTATTAAGACTAATTGGAGGAGTGTTGTGTGTATCTAAAGGAGTGATATGCTCATCATCCTTCCCTTCTTGTTTTGGAGCCGTCCTCGACTCAAGTTTATTATCAGAACCGCGACTCCACTATACCTTGCAATATGTATGAAAAAGTGGAGGCCACGGGGGTATTTGACTGCAATCATTTGGTGGCTCAAAAATTCTTATAATCTCATCATTCTCCCCTTCTTAATAGAAAGCCGTCCTCGGCTTACTCCCTTGGGTATCATGATACTTCTGCAAATGCAAATGGTCAGTAACAGAGGCGAACAAATAACTAGAAAGATTGTGACATGAAAACAATGCATCTTTGCATACTAAGGCACCACGTAAAGCATTTGTATCATAAAAATCAGCACGACTAATTTTTTGGAATCATTTCTTTTCCAAGCAATTCATGTTATATGAAACATTATCATCAATCTCAATAGAAGGTAAAACATATTTTATCCCAGCAACACATGACATGACATTGTAGTTGCTATTCTAATCTTCTAGTTTATCATCTAATTGCACAACATAAGTAGCTATCAAATTCGGACAAATATAAACTCTTTGCACCATAAAGACACTTCTAGAATCATAATTGCCTATAATATAAAAATTGGTTCTAGTTAACAAAGGCAATTCAAGATTCGAATGTATCATCCTCTCTACTGTAACAATGTCACAAAAAAATCATATTCAATATAACCCACAGTGTTTAGAGAAAATAGCAATTTCAGTTCATCATTTTCATATGTAATGGGTGTAAAATATTTAATTTTAGCACTAGTAAATAGATAAAAATTAGGAGTATCGAATTCATTCTCTTCTAGTTGCAAAGGAAGAATAGAAATATCGACACACAACTTTTCTTTATCACAAGAACTAGTGGGCAAATCAAACATTGACAAAGATAAATAGATAAAAGGTGATACTAGCGGTTGCTTTACAAAAGTAGGATAGACAAAAAAAATTCAGCACAACTAAAATATTGTTACCTTTTGTAGATCGATGTGCAATATGTTTTTTTGATTTTCAGTAATACCTTTTGGCATGTTATGATCGGTCTCATCTTGGGCTATGCTTGGAATATTGCATATCTTTTCTTTTATCAGGTTTGTGTCACTTTCATGTTCTTGTTTGATCTCACTTTTCTGTAAAATGTTAAGTGTAATAGGAGGTACTGTAGAAAGCTCTTCCTTCAAGGTTTAGAAGATGTATCAAAAAAAGTTTCTCTCATAAAATTTTAGCATCACTCCATGTTCGAGGATATTTTTTTTTGTTATATATAAATATTGCCACCAAGTTAAAACACTATCAACTAATGCACTACAACTTTCAAAATCTTTCTCCTTTCACACATACGACATTGTTCAAATAGATTATCCATCTCTCTTTTCCAAGCAATATATTTAATAGAATCTAAACCATCATATAAAAAAAGAGATGAAAGAATATAATTACTCGTGAAAGGAGATGTTAAAGCAATGGTCTGAACCTCATGCGTCTTTTGAGCATGTGCAACATCTCTTTGCGGTGGATTATATCTCCTAAGGCTTGCTGTCATATTGTTCACAAACTCAATGCGTTTTTTAAAGATTGCATCGATATTATCAAGGACTCTTTGCAAAGTACTACTCATATTGTATTCATCTCCTTTTTTTCCTGTCATGGTTAGAAAAATAGCATATAGATAGCACAAAATATTATTCATATAGCTATAGTGGGATGGATGGTGAAAATTTCACAAAAAAAACGTCTTACCGAGCTCTTACAAGGTTCTTATCAAAATAAAGCAAAGGATAGTGCAACCAGTGACAGGAGAAACCAGAGAGTCGTAATTCGACAATTGTAGAGTCAAATACAGTGCTGATCCGAGGTGGGTATGTGGAGCTTGGCTGATTAAAATAATAATTAGTGAAACACAATTCTATAACAGATGGCAATATGGAATAAGTGTTCTAAGTATTATGTTCTAGTTGGTAGCTCAATCTTATAAAAAAATCAAGATGTTACAAGAATATGAATAAAGATATCAAAGGTCAGCAACAACACAAATGATAAGGCTTCAGAAATCAGAAAACTGTTCATCACTTGAAAATTCAGCAAAAGTTAATTCCTGACTTCTTGATCTTAAAAAAGTTTTATTTTTATTTTATTTTTCTAATATTTTTCTCTGAACCAGAAGCACAAAAGATGGTATACGACCAAATTTCATATCAATATGATGAAAGATGTGACCCGAAAAAAATCTTGAATTTTTGTTAAATCTATGCTGAAATTTCGGAGCACGAAAACAGAAACTTCTTATCTGAATTTGTTGAATCTAGGATCGTCAGAGGATGAAAAATTTTCTGTAGATATCCGAAAAATAGTTATAAGTCATATTTAGAGTCTAATAACAAAAGTTATGACTATTTTAATGATGGACCTCTGAATCAGATTTTTTTTGAAAAGCTAAAAACAGATTCGAATTTCAAATTGGATGCGAATTTTATAGACGTTTTTGTGAATGATTGAGCAGCGGATAAATATAGAGAGGTGGATCTATGAAGGGTGGATCTGGTTATGATCAAAATATGGGGTGGGTGGGTGGGATAAAATTTCAATACAAAATAAACAATTAGCAGATGTGACACGATAACAGATCTGAACACGATGTGGATGAACGATGAAGAAAAACACCTAGATACAAAAAGATCACGAAATCCAGCAATCAAAATATAAACTAAAGACACAAACACAACACTACGGACTCTGAAATAAAATCATGCAATGGTTAAACACGGCTTAGACAGAGAAACACCTAACAATCTACTAATGTTTTCTATGTTGCGGCTTTTCTGTGAATGAAAGAATGAATGCAAAATAAACAAAAATAGATTCGAACCTGAAGGTATACCTAAAGCTCTGATTACCACTTGATGTGTACGTGGTTCTCGATCTTTTGTCAGGTCGTGATAACTTTTGATTTAATGGAGATGCGACACAAAATCAATCCGGCATCAAATCAATACGATTCGAACTCCGCAATCGCAGCACCACTTCTCCTCTGGTTATCAACCGTGCACACACGATTGATCTCGCTAAAAAAGCTAATCCCTAGCTGCGAATTGAAGAACACAAGCAAAAACAAGTAAGAACGCAACTCAATTACGAAATATGAATTAAATCATGAAGTTGTAAAACAACAAACCGTCAAATGGTGAAATTATTTTATAACAGATAAAAACTAATCAAAACCTTTCTATAATAATGCGTCTACTATTTATATAGACCCTAATACTAATAGACCTTGAAAAGATATACGACCCAAGAGCCAAAAGATGGTGTCACAGCACCTTAACAGAATCTAGACGTCATAAAATGTTTCGCCGATTCTCAGAGATCTAGAGATTTTATTTGTTGAAAAGCTTATCTTCTTAGCTTTCCATTCATATCTAGAACATTCAAAACGGAGCTTGTATGAGACCGAAGCATCTGTTTTAGTGCAAGCTGCTCCTAGAGTCTGAGTCAGACTCGAACTTGAGTTGTTGAATCTCCTTCGGGGTCGAACGTGTGTCGCTGATCTTTAGCATCTTTAAGTCATTATTTATGCTTTTCTTTACTCTCTCCAATGTTCTTAATCATAATAAAGTCATTAGGTAACAATCTATTCTCAAAAGAAAGCAAACATGTGTTTAGAAACAAACTTAGCTCTAATCTTAACTGTCGTGCACGAGTTTCATTAATATTAATTTGAGGAGTGTTGTGTGTATCTAAAGTAATAATGCCCTCATAAAAAAATCTAAAAATATATAAAAAAACATGTACTAAAGTGTTATGATGAATTTGTAGAAGAAATTCACAGCTACTTTCTCTATCCCAAAATAAATGGTGTTTTGATTTTTGAAAGCAATGTTTAACTATTTATCTTATTCAAAGAATTTACAAAAATACAAAATAAACAAAACAAGATTAAAATACTTCTAATAATGAATCATTTTACAATAAAATAAATAATATTTTTACATTTTTTGAATAAAATGAATAATCAAAAGTAGATATTTGAAAATCTAAAAAGATACTTAAATAAGCCGGAGAGAGTATTTTTTTTTCAGTTGAACCATTGGGTTAGATTTGGGGAGTGATAAATGATGAGTGGGTTTAGGAATAAGAAATAGATGAATAAGTTGAGATTTAGTAGTAGGTATGAATGACAACTCTAGATGTATTCTTTCGTATCCTAATCCTATTCCCTGTCATCATTTCTCAGATGCTAAAAGCCACCTTGGTTCTAAGAGAAAAGTTTAAAGTCTACTCCCTCTGTATTTTAGTTGACGTCGTCGCTAACTTTTAAATTTAACTTTGATCATTCGTCTTATTTAAAATTTTTTAATATATTTTATATATTTTGATATAATTTAATTTATTATTAGAGTTATTTGAATCACAATTTAAAATTTTACATATTCAAATATGTAAAAATATTTTTTAATAATACGAATTTAAATTACAAAGTCAACCGCAACATAACTGAGTAAACCCTAGCAAACCCGCGGCGTTTCCGCCCGTAATCCAAACCCCCTCTCCTCACACAGAGCCACCGGCAAACACGAGATGGCGGCGGAGACCGAATCGGCAGCGCCGGCGTCCGGCGGGATCGCCAGTGAGATGGAAGTGGAGGCATACCGCCGCCTCTTCCCGCTTGCCTTCCTGGATCGCCACCTCAGCGAGTCCGTCCGTCCCGACGCCCGCCGCCTTGCCGAAGCCCGCCCCATCACCGTGGCCCTCGGCGCCGTCTCCTCCGCGCACGGTTCCGCACTCATACGCCTCGGTGACACTGTGCGAACTGCCCCGGCACACCCTCTCCTGTCCCCCTGTTCTTTTGTCCGGCCTTGGGCGCCATCTGTTTGATGAAATGCTTTCGCGTCTCCATCCATGCCGCAGGCAATGCTCGCGTCGATCAAGCTCGAAGTGATGTCGCCCCCGGCCGAGTCCCCAGACGAAGGATCCGTGGGTTTGTTCGACTCTTTCCCTGAGCTTATGCTGTTGCATACTTGCATTATTTTTTTGTGTGTGTCCTGTGGCTAATATATCTTGGTTTGTGCAGCTGTTGAGTTCCACATGCCCCCCATCTGTTCTCCACTAGTCCGGCCTGGCCGGCCTGCTGAGGCAGCGCCAGTCATCTCCAAGGCCCTGGAGGACGTCCTCATGAGGTTGTTGCCTGTTTTCTTTTATGCCTTCATATTTTTTTTATATGAATGAAAATGGATCGATGCAAGGATAGTTATTGTCAAGATTGAATCATTTAAAGCGGAATAGTTAGAAGAAAATTTGCCGGATGAAATTTAGTTTTTTCTCCTAAAAAATTTTGTCTGTTCACTGTCTGAATTAGCATTGATAGGATATTTTCAACAAATGGAATATTTGAAAATACACTAGACTGCTAATTTAATGTCTGTTAACTACTTAAAGATGTATTAATCATGGGTGCTTCCTGGGAATGATATCATGAAATGCAGGTACTCTAAATTGTTTTGCTTCTTTTTGTTATTTGATCTTTTGGAATATGAAATGAGACAGCATAAGGTAAACTCTTTGTGCTAGTGGATTAGCATATATTTAAAGAAATTAATAACCAATCATATATATCAAAAACATAAAACATGAAAAAGGCAAAATACAAAATAATATTAGTGGTATAGAGCACAGCAGTGGTTTGTGCCCTTGGAAATATGTGCATCTTTTTCTTCTCATCTCTGTTATGACTTTTATTTGCTGAATTTGGTCGTGTCAGTACATGATTCACAACTTTGTTCATGTTTTTCTGTATCACTTTAACATCATATATGGTATGCTGTGACATCTATATTATCCGCACGCAGTTCTGGGATGTTAAATTTGAAGGAACTCTGTTTGATCAGTGGGAAGGCTTCCTGGTTAGCATATCTGGTAATACACCTCTGCCTTTCTAACTGATGGATTCCATGGCCTTCAAGATGCAGTTCATTTGACAAGGATTCTTCCATTTGTCACTAGGATTCTAGGAAGCCTCAACGTGGAATCTGTAGTGAGTGAAAGTAAATACGTTTAAATAATTGAAGAAGGGGGCCTATCTAGTGCTTAAAGGTCTAGTTCGTCCAGAATCAAATACTAATGCACCTAAGAGACAAGCTAGATTTGGCATGGCATTATTGCACTTGCAGTCCTAGTTTACAATTAGGCCAAGTGCTAAAAAGCAAAGTTGAGATCTGTTACTTAATTCCTTACTGTATTTAGTTATCATATCATGTGAATACTGGAATATTTAATATTTATACGCTTCCTCGGTTGCAGCGTCAGCAAATTTAATTCAGAGCATGGAGCCCATGCTTAAGATACCTTTCTATCTAGTCTTGTTTAGTCAGCTTAACTGTGTGATTGCTACTATTAACTTTTTCGGAAGATAGCTCACTCTGTGTAATACTCCGTATGTATTTTCTTCGATTCTCAGAGCTCATTACCTTTCAATTTTTTTCATATTACTATTTGGAACTTCCCTTGAAAACTTCTAGCTCATGCTAATATTTAATTTATGCTGTTATGAGCATCCCAAAAGGTGGTAACAGTCTTAGGATTGGTCTCCAGCAGCTCTTTAGAATTTACGCCACATGATTTTGTGCACCCTTATGCCTAGTTGATGGACAGGGAGAACAGGAACAGACGATGAGACAATTTTTTTATTAATTTTAACTATCAGAGAGTGAACCTAGAATGAGAAGTTACTTTCGGATTCACACAAAGTTATATAACCTGGCTGTTTCTTTCACATCTAGATTGGACATCAAATGTGATTTGAACAAATGCTGGATTGGACTTGAGATCAACGTTTTGAACTCGTAGTTGTCCAAATTGGATGAGGATGACTAGAACCTGTTGGCCCCTAAATTGGATCATGACATAGCTGAACTTGGGAGGAAGAGTGGAGGGCTTTTGGGCTGATGGGAAACATTCATTTCTTGCCTTCCATTCCATCTAACAACAGGAGTTGTTACATGGGGTATATGTAGAGTACAAGAGTGGGATCAAAAACAGCCCACAACCAGCAAGATACAGTTCCCACCCAAAAAATGTTGTTGATGTTATATAAGTTTCTGTTAGAGCTTTCTGTTTTACCTTTTCCTGACATCATAGTATCATACTTTTGCAGGATATATACTGTTTGAATGCTGATGGGTCTTTGTTTGATGCTGCATTGTTTTCATCTGTGGCTGCCTTTACACACTGTAGGTTTATCATATATATGTTTAAATTTCAGCTTCGCATTTACATATGTTCATTTGTTTTGGCTGTACTAAGAGCAAATACCGTTACATCCATTGAGCCATTCCCAAGAATATGGCCAGGACAATCCTTTTTTTGTTAATTATTTTACTAGATGCCTAAAATGTTAGGCTAACCAAGTTGTCAACTACGTGATTTTAATTAACTTCTATTTTTTAAAAAAGGGTGTGGCTCATACATCTCCATTTTATGGCTTAATGGCAACATCTTATGTTAACATGGTAATTCTTCACTAATCATTCCAGTTACTGTGTTATCTTTGCAGTGGAAATTCCTTTAGTATCTGTTGGTGATGATGGTAGAGTATTTACTGTTGGAGGCAATGAAGGCAACACCAAATTTGAGTTGGTCAACAGAGAAAAAAGAAAGCTTACACTTGGGGACATTCCATTTTCCCTTACATGTGCACTTCACAAAGATAGTATTCTAGCGGATCCAAGTTCTGAAGAAGAATCAATAATAGAGACCTCTGTGACTGTTGTTGTAGATTCATCAGATCGCCTAGTGTCGGTACACAAACTTGGAGGTGCAGTGGTATCAATGAAAACTATTAAGGTTAGCATTTTGATTTTACCAGAATATTCTGTAAAGTTAATATTTCATTTGTAATCTTCTGTAACACATACTCCATGCTTCATTTTTTTTATTGTTGTTGGTTAGCATAAATTTGTGCCAACCAGTGAGTAAAAAAAAGGAAGGAGTATATCTTTCCATTTATGTTAATATTGTCATTGAGTACTGCAGCTGTGTTTCATTGGCAGGTAACCTTGTACGAGTAGCATTTTGGCAGGAACTTTTAGGGTTGATTATTTCTTATTTGTTGTTCTCATCCAACTGGCATCTGTATTCCTTCAAATATGAAATATATTTACCATTTTTGTTGCTAATTCTATTTCGTATCATACCCTTCAGGAATGCATCAGCTTGGCGAAAGAAAGGAGACGGGCATTAAGAGAAATTCTGACAGGTTCCTTTGAAACGATGGAAGTGGACCAAGCTGAATAAGTTTGTGCGCACAGATCTAATTCAGTTAATCTAACCAGATTAGTTTGTGGTGGCTCTTCCTCTGTCATCCCTATAATGGGAATGATAAATCCTGTTTTTTTTTTTAACCTTCGGACATTATCTTTTATTAGATGAGCGCAAAACAAGTATGTGGGAGATCTGTATACCCTTGAGATGTTTTTTAAGAAAGACTGAAATGGCTTGATAGCATTATTCAATAGTATTGTTGCATATCATTTCCAATGAACTTTGGTTTGATATCAATTTATTTGATTTGTTACTATAATGAGCTAGTCGACTAGAGAGATGTTTTAGTCTTAGACATTTCTTTTTTGTTGCAGTGTTGCAATGAACTCCTGGAATGAGGAACTGAGCTGGGCTCAGTTATTCAAGGGGTTGGAGGTGGTGCGTATACACCCCCTACCACCAGGTTGGACTATCCATATTCTCAAATTTGGCTATGTGGCCTCTGTTTATCCATAATGAAAAACACTTAGCACATCCTAGGCCAGACCTCCTTTTTAACTCCTGGAATGTAAAAGGACAGCCATTTTTTGAAGGGCTCCCGAGTGTTGTGTGACCAAATCATTCAATCCCCTATGGAGAGCTACGGCAAAAACATGCAGTGCAAAGTTCGCCTTTGATGCTCCATAACCATTCGTTATAGTAGAGGTGTAAAAAGGTGTTACCAACGAGTACCCTCTGAACTTCTTCCAGTTGAAGAAAATGAACTAGTTTTTGAGAAGGGGAAAGAATTCTGAAAACTTAGTTTTTTTTTTAAAATTAGGTATGATTAGAGGATAACCTAGGGGGTCACTCTTTTACAGCCCTACGTTACAGCACATGACGATTTGCCTTGCAATCTGCATGTGCGCATCAGTACAGAGCATACTTTGTGCCCTAGGCGCACAGAACACCTGAGAAAGCTCTCAGATGGCGAGGGGGGAACAAACCATGCTGAAGCAGGTTGAGGTCCGTTTGAAGCGCAGGAATTTCACAAACATCTAAACAGGAATTTCACAAAAATCAATTCAATTTCAATAGGAACAGAAAAAATTTATCAATTCCAAACGGGTCCTGAGTTAGGAACGCACAATGGGGAGTTTTCACAGGACAGTCAATAACATATAGCTACAACATTCAAGCCTGACATACGCGAAAGGATAGACAAATATTTGCACCAAGTGAACGCCACTCAATAAGCTGCAATGGTAAACAAAATTGAACCCCTACTGGTTGCATGGTCTCCAGTACTCATAGATTTCATCAGAATAAGGAAAGAATATTTCAGGCGCCATAACAAACGTAATCAAGTGCTCTTCTTTTTCTTTGACTTGAGCATGACGAAACCAACAAATACACTCAGGAAAGCAAGGAGAACTACGCCGGCAAAGACTGGTATCAAAACAGCATACTCTTGAGGCAGGAAGTACTTGTGGACAAAGTGATCGCTGTCAACAAATGGCTGGTTGGGAACCAAGAGATGCAAAATAAGTGTTCAGAAAAAAATATAGATGTTCCCTCTGAATTAAAACTGAGAAGGCACAAAAGTTACTGACCAATATAATGACCCAGAAAGTGTAGTAGGTAAAGATGGATAAACTTGTAAGAGTCAACAGAAAACCAACCGCCTTATCGCCCAATTCCATCTGTGAAAGTATTACAATATAACCTGTTTAGAGATATACAATTGACAAAAGAATTATCACGACAAAAAAAAATGGAAATTATGTTTTTTGACATGTTCATAAGTCATAAATTTGAGTTGCCAAAAAGCAAAATGAGTTAATATATATAAATTAGCAATCTGATTACAAATATTTTTTTAGATAATGGTAACAGCGTACCAGATCTGATTACAAATATGAATTTAGCAAATGAATTATCATGACAATCCAAATAAAATGGGAACTATGTTCTATGCTCGAACTTTGAGTTGCAGAAGAGTAAATAAATACAAAACTATACAAATGTGGCCAAAGTAACTAGACTACTTGAGTCTCTGGTCTTGCAAAGGAGATGATCAGCCACACTGTTAGGCCTGTTTTAGAATTTTGAAATACACCTAAATGAACACAAAGGAAAAAAAAGCAATGCAGTTGAAAACTCGGCAACAATCATACTCTGATGGATTGTTACAAAGAGCTAGTATATCCCAAATTTAGGGATCACAGATATGATTCACTTGTTTCTGTGCTGCATACCAACGGAAAGTGATATTATGCGCCAGATATGTTTGCAATAAAAAAACATGATATAATGGCATAGATACCTTTTACGTAAGATCGTTTCTTAAAATATACTCCCTCCGTTTTTTAATTGTTGTCGCCGTTGACTTCCAATTCTAACTTTGACCATTCGTATTATTCAAAAAATTAGTTTAAATGTCTAAAATTTTAAGTTGTGATTCAAATAACTCTAATAATAAATGAAATTATAACAAAATATATGATATTTATTAAATTTTTTTGAATAAGACGAATGGTCAAAGTTAGAGTTAGAAGTCAACGGCGACATCAATTAAAAAACGGAGGGAGTAAGTAACATCCTACAAAGGTTGGATGCAAAAAATTAAGCATAGAAAAAATTAGTACAAAAGGAAAATCAAGCTTGCTTTGCCCAACACGTAGCAAGCTCGTATGCAAAAGTGCTTAAGGCCCTGTTTGGGGGAGCTTCTCCCAGCTTTTTCTTCTCCAAAACTTGAAAATCTGGAGATGCTGCCCCATTTGGGGTTGCATTTCCCAATCAAAGAAGCTGCAAAAGCGACTATTCTCGATCGATTGACTTGAAGATTCTCCAGCTTTTCCGCTGTGGAAGCATAGAGACACCCAAAATAACCTGTAAAAGCCAAAAGCAAAAGCTACCCAAACAGGGCCTAAGCATTGATTATCGTAACCACTCAGGAAGGAATTCCACATTGATCCATGCAAAGTCTTAAGCTTCCTGTCTGTATTCTTGGTTGCACAGTTTAATTGTACTACCATCATTGCCACATGAACCCTGAAGCAAAACTTGGTGATTTGTATTTTGTTTTGAATGCATAATACTAGAACTAATATAATGGTGAAGTTATTTGGGATCATTTGCTTCGGAAAGAAAGGGCAGCAGGAGTTAATTGCACAATGGTCAAATGAGATACATATAGTCTCAAATGTGGGAAGTTCTGCTTTCCTGGATCCTGGTCGAAAGTAGCATATTGAAATATTTTTTTCTGTTTATACATTACCAGCACTGCTGCACTTGTTATAAGATTTAAAGTTCACATCAACTATAATTGGACATATAGCAAATTCACCAACAATACGGTCACAGCATTATCTGTTTTTTTCTTTCTTCAGATAAGCAACGAAATGAGCAATTACTTTAGAAACAAAACATGTCATAGTTGAAATGAAATCAAAATCAAGCACTCTGACTCAAAATAAATTTGGCTATGGATTCATCGACTAATACTAGGAAGCAGGTCTGCCATGGAACTATTCAATCCTGTAGTAATCGGTTCTCGATCATATTAACACGAAAACTCTAGATCTCCCATGCGCAGTGTCATAAAATATTTAAAACATTTCAGAGCACGTGAAGATGCAATTCTAGCGTCAATATGCAAGATTCTTTAAGAAAATAAAATTTGGTAGCAGGCGCACAGCGATCCACAGTAGCAAAAATGAGAAATCGTGACATAAAAAATCATGATAATTCAATAAAGGGACAATTCAATTTCATTCCACCTGTACTAACAGATCATTTGGTTTATACTAGGACTAAATTTGTTTGTGAAAGAATTGTCTAACAAACCATGAGAATGAAAAAATAACTTGGAACCAGAAACAACACCACGCTTCAAGAGGAACTTCGTGACCCGTACCTTACCTGTGTCCTTCCCGACGCTGGCTCCTGACTTGTAAAGCGCGAAGACAAGGTGATTCCGACAGCGGCTGCGGCGGCTCAGATCTGCAAGAGAGAACGCGGAGAAGGCACCTCCCTATTTAAGATAAGTGGAAGGACGCGCCGGAGATGAAGCTGGAGTTGGAGGGCGGCGGGGGTAGTAGAATGGACGCGTCGGTCCGATCGATGCGCAGCCGGCGCCGGAGATACAGATGGTAGGTGCTGGAAGCCTGGAACAGAGGCAGCCACGGGGAACCGACGAGAGATCGACGTCGGTAAACGTCCGCCGTCCGGCGCGTATCGCACGGCAGCAGCTGTGTAGGGTACCTTTTCGCCAGCTGCGCATCTGTTGCGTGCAGCAACTTTTATTCTTTTCATTTTTAAAAATAAAAAGATAACTTTGAAACCTTAAACAATTATAAAATATATCTTTGAATGTTTTGTGTTAATATTAAAAAAATATAATAATATTTAATTAAATTTAAATTTAAATTATACAACTAAACTAATAAAATAACTTTAAAAAACTTTAGTAGTAAGTTGAAGTGCACCTACATGATATGCCGACGAGATAAACCTAACGGAACATCTCTGTGTAGGTTCTCTAATTTATTCTTAAAATTTTAAAAAATTGTTCTATTAATTTTTTCAAATTCTTTTGAACAGTTAATCTTTAATAATTTAAAGTAAGTTTTTTCAAATTTCTAAAGTTTTTCAAAGTAGTTCTATTAGATTCATCTCGTTGAGCTTTTTCTATACGTGTCCTTTAAGTTATTTTTAAAGTTATCGAGGATATATTTTCATAATTTTTAAGGTTCCAAAATTAACTTTTGGATTTTGAAAAATAAAAAGAATAAAAGTTGCTTCACGGAGGCGATGCGATCCCGACACGGCTGCTGCCGTGCGATACGCGCCGGACGGTGGACCTTTACCGACGTGGCGCTGAGCTCAATTTCAGTGGATCTTATTCTGTTGTTCGGAAGCGATGGGTGCGGGCACGGTTTGTAGGTTTTTTTTTACCGATGAATGTAGATCCGCAATTTCAAGTATGAGTGCTGTTTCACCCTGAATATCAGGAAACTAAAAGTAGCATATTTATAATTTCGGTAAAAATTATGAAAGATAAATTTTCATCTTACCGTACTGATTTAACCTTACCACTTTTATCCTGCTATGTTGGACCGATTAATTATTCCTGGTCATAAAATTATCTTTTTCTTTTGTGTGTGTTTTTAGCTATCTAGCATTCGACGGACATCCGAGACCCATCTTAAACCCGATGAGCCTAGGTACAAATTTTGATTTTCATCCGGGAGCTTTTTTTTTATTGTGGGTGGTTTTTCGTTCCACCTCATCCGAAAGTAGCCCATTAAAATCCCTAAAGAGAGGGAGCAGTCAAAAAAGTGAAAACAGCAAAATGTTTGAGTAGTGAATCACAGGAATCGCCTTAGACCAGCTCTACTTTGCTGTGAGACTATTAAATACGTTAAGACTTTTAATTCTTATCAGTCAGTATGTAAGTTTTTTATTTAGAGGCACTAAATATTTTTCTCTCAAAATATATCATTCTTTATTTTTAATATTTTTTTGTATTGTGTAAAGGATAAACATAAGGATGTTGACAGTATAATAAACACAGTAAATGAATATAATGTACTTCCTCCGGTTTCCAAATACTCAGGCTGTTAACTTCGAACATCAAACTTTAACCATTTGTCTTATTTAAAAAATTTGTTCAAATGTGAAAAATTGTTATTTGTATTTTTAATACCATTAATAATTAAATTAATTGTAACAAAATATATTATATTTGACTTTTTTTAATAAGATAAGTGATCAAAGTTGATA
>BCLG01000005.1:208915-224807 GCA_001602295.1 Zoysia matrella | reverse complement strand
GATCCCATCCTCGCACCCGACGCCGACGTCGCGCCTGGTCCCGTGCTTCGATCCACGCCGTCCCAGCCCCGAGTGTTTCGCCTGCTGCCGTCTTCCGTCACCGCGCGTCGTCGGTGTCTGACGCCCGACGTCGTCCCTCATCAGCCACCAGTACTCCGGTTCCGGTCCTCCTTCTCCGATTTCTGAGCTGGTTCCGATCTCCGATTTCGTCTCCAATTTAAGATCCCGGTGAGAACGATTTTCCTTCTCTTAAATTCTTTTTTCCTTTTAGATTAATTGTTAGATTAATTGCTAATTTGTTCTGCGATTAATTATTCTGCAATTAATTTAAATCCTTGAGATCTCGATTGTTTACAATTTTCGAGAATTCCGTTTGATCTCCGATTAATCCCGAAATTGTCCCGTTAATTTGTCCCGTCGCGATTATTGTATAGGGTTGTTCCGGGGAACATTTTGCGCGCATTTAGTCTAGTAATTTCGATTTAGATTCTAATTCTAGTTCTTTTTCTTTGTCGCGCAATTGGTGTCTAATCCCTGTTATTGTGTGGTGTTTAGCTGCTGTCCCTGAAGAGGAGTTCTGCGAGCCAGCTCAGTTCGACGATCCGGACCCCGACTTCGATCTCGACTTGCCAGGCAAGCCGCGTTCCTTGATCACTTTGTTCCCAGCATTTTAAACTGCATGTTTTATTTGCAACCTTAATTTTGCATGCCAACTATTTTAAAATGTGCTAACAATATTCCTAAGCCGTGCCTGTTTACTGTTCCACAAATATTAACCCTAGGATTGATTTAGTACATTTATTTTACTTTTATGCTTAGTCATGCTTAGTCGCATTTATTTTAACTCACACCTATCACTATAAAATGAAATTTGTGTTAAATGCTTTTGAACTGTGTTTCAAATGTGTGAGTATTGCAAATAACTATACATAACTATTTAGCGGGGGCAGGAGGCAGTTTGAGGAGCTGAGAGACTTTCGGGAAGTCCCTATAAGAGTACCTGTGGCGAGTACACTGGAGGCTTCAGCCTTGGCGGCGAGTTTGTTGGTTGTTGGAGTTGTGGTTGGAGAGATGGCCTGCCCCGGCAATTAAGTACCGAGTCCTTCGAGCCTTGTACGCTCAGTTGACAACCATGCACACCACGTTACTCTGTCTGGGCAGTTGGCTTGATTTTGAAGCTTGACAAGACTGGTTGTTTACCCGTGGGTGGCGGTGTAGTGTTAGTGTGGTGTAGAGCTTTGACTCTCCACATGAGATCGAGATACCCCACCTGATCAGTGGTAGGCTCTTCACAGCTCCAAGACCGGATTGCGTAGGCTTTTGGGATCCCTATCCTGGAGGACGGATGACGCCAGTTAAAGCTTATGGACGGGTCTTGTGTGTTCGTCGGGACTACGACGGTAGTTCCCGATGACACATCTCGTGGGTCCAGATGCATAACCTTTGTAGAGTTTTAGTCGATGCGCATTGCCACGTCCTTTTGGAAGGACACCACTCTGAGTTGTGCTCTTAGTTGAGTAGTTTTGTTTTTCTTCCTCCTCTCCTTTTCTAAATGTTTTTGACTCCGGCCCTTGAGCTGTGGCCGAGTGTAGAGATTACATCGGCGTTAAAATGAACCCTCGTCTGAGATAACAGAGATCTCTGCGGGGCAAGATAATAAAATTTGACAAGTTTGAAAATAAAACTTTCTTTCATCTTTAAATAAAATAAATGTTTTAAACTTGCATTTAGCACTTGAGCCATGCCTTTACCCTTGAAACTATTTGCATGCATACATTGTTGTTAGGTAGTACGCGGTTTGCTGAGTATTCGTACTCACGGCTTTCTAATTTGTTGTTTGCAGAGGATACTCTCAGTTTTGACTTCGACTACGTCTCTGACGGCCCGTGACGTCCGCTCCTGCGCTCGAGCTAGCCTGTGTGGAGGAGGTTCGCTACTGTCGGCATGTTGATGCTTTCGCCGTTGCTTTTGTTGGATTCACGATAGAGATATATCTGCTCTGAGATATTTTCGGTCTGCGTGCTGATGGACCTCTTTGGAGGATTTTATTCTAATAATTTCACACTGATCTACTATATTCTAATATGTTTTTTGTTTAATATTTTTGTTATGGTTTCTTGATTGATCGCTTGTGATATCGTGATTGCCAAACTCCTGGGATTGGCAATGTCACGTGAGATCGGGACTTATCGAAAGGTAAGTGAAAACCCGGTCGTTACAGAGAACTTCTCGAACCGAGGGTATCATTTCTTTTTTTTTCCTCAGATACGCAGGAGAGTTGCATGTCTTTGTATTATAAGGGAGAAAGCTCCATACAAAGACCCCTCAAGCTAGAACCAAAGCAAAGAGGAGTCAGTATAATATAAATAAAAACTATTAGTCAGCACAGGAACAGCACTACCTAGAAACAGAAAAAGGAATAAGCTAGATTCTAGCAATCGACTGGGACCCAAATCCTTGAATTTTTCTGCCCTTGCAAGAATCTAGAGCTGGGCCTCATGCTTAGCTGAATTTAAGCATTCTTGGATTGATGGGCTTTATCTTAAAAAACTGCCGCATTTCGCTATTTTCACAATAACCAAGTATCCAAGATGATTAGAGTATTGAAACCGTTTCTGTATTCTTTATTAACTCTTTCACCGCACTTTCTCCACCACTAAGCAAAGTTTGATTCAATGTTGTCAGGTGAATGATGTTGCAGATCAAAGAAAGAGAGCAGTCTGAACTAAAATTCTCTAGCAAAGACACATTCAACCAAGATATGCTGAATCGTTTGAGTTTCTTGATCACAAAGAACACAATGTTCAGGCTAGGGCAGATCTCTCTTTATTAGATTGTATGATGTCCAACACTTGTCTTTGGTGGCCAACCAGAGGAAGATCTTACATTTCGAGGGGGCCCAAGATTTGCAGAGGCGGCGCCAAGGTTCAAAATGCACAGACCCGTTGAAAAACAGGTTGTAAGCAGAACTGACTGAAAAAAATACCTGAATTGTTGTATCTCCATCTATGTATGTCCTATCTGTCAGAGAGGTTAAAACTCTGTATAATATCCCAGAGATGTAAATATTTTGACAGACCAATTACTGATAATCCTCCTGTAATATCATGTATCCATGTTTGGTTAATCAAAGCCTGTTCCACTGTTCTTATTTTTCTCACTCTCTCAGGAACCTTATCTACAACTTCTGGTGCAATGTCTGAAACTGAATGATTATATAACCATCTGTCAGATCAGAATAGTACTTTTTTTCATTGCCCACTTCAGAAACTATAGAAATGTCAAACATGGCTTTAGCATTAACATGCATTGGAATTTCTAACCCTTTCTAAGGCTTATCCGGATTGGTTTTTTGAGACCATAACCATTTTATTTGTACAGACCAACCCATTACCTCCAGACTTAAAATCCCAAGACCACCCAATTTAAAGAGGCCTCTGAATTTTTCCCACGCCACTAAGCAACTTCCATCGTTTATTTCTTTTCTTTCCTTTCCACAAAAAACTCCTAATTTTGTTCACCATCTGGAGCATCAATTTTGGAGCATTCGTTGCTAGGAGAATCCTGAGCATCCATTTTGGAACATTCATCGCTAGGAGATGAATTGGCATAGCTGAAAGCACAAATCTAACTAAAGTAGCTTTGCCTGCTAGATTCAGCATAGGTGCTTTCCACCCTAGAAGTTTATCTGCTATCTTTTCTATCCAAGGTAACAAATCTTATTTCCCCAGTTTTCTGTATGAATTTGGAAGCCCAAGACATTTACAAGGAAAGTCTTGTACAGGAGTACAGGATAGTGTGCTTTGCGCAGCTTGTAATGAGTCTTCTTCACATCTAATTGGTATAAAACAGCTCCGCTGCATATTAGTGACCAAATCAGAAGCGGTTCCAGACCATTCCAATATATCTTTTGTCAATTGTAACTCTTCTTGTACTGGACGAATGAATAAAGCAACATCCTCAACATACAATGAAATTCTATGTTTTGGAGCTCTACCTGACATTGGTTGGAAGAAACCTTCCAGACTTTCTTTTGTGAACAGACTATTAAGGACATCCACAACAATAACAAACAGCATTGGTGACAAAGGGTCACCCTGACGAAGTCCTCTCTGATGAATAATAGTGCCTCCTGGTTCTCCATTCAAAAGAATTCTAGTCGAAACAGCAGTGGTTAATAAATTTGAAATCAAATTACACCACTGGGTATCATTTCTTTCTTGATGATTACAATTGGGTAGATATCACTGAGTACCTTTTATAGCCTAGGTAGTGCTGGCTAATCAAACTCCCAGTCCAAGAAGGAATCTAACTACAATCCTCCTCCTGTTTCCTAATCCAAGTACTTCCTGTGTTCCAAAATATAAGCATTTCTAGGTTTAGTCAAAATCAAATTTTTATTACTTTGACCATTAATAATATATAACTAATAATATTTTATCATATAAAAATTATATTTTTTGAAATCATCATGAAATAAGCTTTCATAAAAAAAAAACTCTCTCCGTTTTTTAATGTTGTCGTCATTGACTTACAACTTCAAATTTGACCATTCGTCTTATTCAAAAAATTAGTTCAAATGTATAAAATTTTAAATTGTGATTCAAATAACTCTAATAATAAATGAAATTATAACAAAAAATTTTATATTTAGTAAAATTTTTTGAATAAGACAAATGGTCAAAGTTGGAATTAGAAGTCAATGACGACAACAATTAAAAAACAGAGTATATTTTTACATTAGAATTATGTTATTTGCTAGATATTATTATTAAAAATTAAGAGTTTGACTTTGTCCAAATCTAGAAATGGTTATAGTTTCGAACGGAGGTAGTAGTTAACTAACATATCTCCCTTCTGATTCCTAGGTCCAAGCAGGAGGCTAACAAATCTATTCAACAAACTTTTCCTAGTTAACTTCTATTCTGTTTTATTGGCCTTCATTTACTGTGGAAGACTCGTCCAACAAAAGAAGGGCAGTTAAAGATTGACAAAACAAGGCAATATATGAAGAGCCTTTGCGACCAGCGTATGTGAGCTGAGATGAATTGTCATGAGTGTATGTGTATGTGTATGTGTTCCTTTTTGTACTAGTATTTTCTTCTTGAAAAAGGGGAAAGAACTCGAGGTAATACTGTTATGTCAATTCATGTTACCTCTTGATACTATCCCTTCCATACCACTTTGTCGGTTAATCAGAAGAAACCAATATTATCATTTGGTGTCTATCTGAGTCAATCAGTGAATTAGTGTTTGCATCCCAGCACTCTTTTTTCAGAAAAACTTCTTAAGGCATTATGCAAGCAATATCATTATCATTGAATTGAAATACTGACGTGATCAAAATCTCTGGATATTTTTCTCTGTTTTTGTCCCCCCCCCACCCCCAAATGAACCTAGGTTATTGAATTTTCAGATGAGCCTATATGGGTTAAACATTATTACCTGAGTGTACTAGAATTTAGATCAGATCTAGAGGGTCATTTCTATTTTTTTTTTGAAAGAACAAGAGGGCAGGGCCCTACTGAATATCATATAAATAAAAAAGGAGGTACAAGTTACATAAGATAAAAAAGGAGAACAGAACAAACAAAAACAACAAAACAGGAAAAAACTCAGTTACAAGGCATGTAACCAAGTCTCAATATCCGGAAAATATTTTGGCTTCGCCCTGTGAAGCAGCAGGGTAAATTCCTGAACAAATTTGAACTTGCACTTGCCAATCATTTCTTGTGGTCCATATGCTCCACACCATCAGGATAATAATTTCCATGAAAAAAGGCACAGGTAGCTGATATCTGATGTGATTAAATAGCCAAAATGTATCTCGAGGATGACCAATTGCGATTCCAATAGAAGCCCAGCACAACTTGGCAAAGTTACAGTAGAAAAACAGGTGAGCCAGTGTTTCTTCACATTGCACAATGCATAATTCACAGACATAGGAATCTAACTTCATATTCCTCCGCTGCAACATATTGCGAGTGTTAACTCGATCCTTAATAATTAACGAAAAGAACACCTTGTGTTTGAGCTGACAACAAGAGTTCCATAGCCAATTGTAAACAGGGTGTAAAGGCATGTGACCAATCATGTGCTTATAAGCTTTAATAGAGGAATAATGACATGTACCCCAGATATAAGAGCATGTATCTTTGTCAAGAGACAGAGGATGACTGAGCACTCCTTGTTCCAGAAGCATCAATTGTGAATGTGCTTGCTGTGAGAGAGGCAGATAAAAATGAGTGAGGAGCGATTGCAAACCATAAAGTTGCTGAACTGTGATATCTTGATTTCTGGGAAAGGAGGAAAGCTCTGGATAAGCCAGGGATTGAAGTTGATTATTCCATAAATCCTTCCAAAACAGAAGGGCAACCCCATCATGAGCAAAACCTTGAGCTAACCCTTTATATTTGTCCAACAATTTCAGAACGTCCCTCCACCAAAAAGATCCTTTCTTTCTAGTAATGGGTAATGTACCATTAGAATACTGACATGACCAAAGGAGCTGAACCCAGGGTACATTGACACGCATGAAAAACTTTTGTAAATTTTTCGTCAAAAGGGCATCATTCTGAGCACGAAGATTAATGACCCCTAACCCTCCTTCGCGCTTAGGCCTGGTGACTAATTGCCATGCAACTTGCGGAGGCTTCTTGGATGAGGGATCAGAGCCACGCCACAGGCAGTGTCGGGATCATGTACCCCGGGTACCTGACGGTCCGCACTCGTACAAGCAAGACTCCGAGTTAAGGGTCGAACGGCAGCATTCGGGCGTGCGGCCCGGCTTCCAAGGCGACGATCGGCAAATGCCGAATCAAGTCATGAAGGCGTCGACCTTCGAGAACCGACCCCTGAGGACCGACCCCTGGGAGGTAGGTATGGCATAACGGCGTATTTACTCCGGCGGCCAACTGCCAACTGCCCTGATGGGACGGGATGAGTTTCACCACGACGACACTCTAGCAGAAGCGGCAGTAGATGATGTACAAGACCCGACGGCACTATGGCTGACACAACAGTGCCGGACAGGCGCTACAGTGCCCCGCCGCATTGCGTGCGATGCGACGGGCCACACCTGCGCATGGGCAAAACAAATGATGGCGACGATAGTGGAGGGCCCACCTATCAGCGAGACGGCAGGATCGCGTAGGGCCCCACCATCCTATAACCCCGGACCATCCTATATAAGGAGGACCCGGGGAGCGAAGAAACGAACAGAGAACAACGAGTAGTAGAAGAGACACAGCCAGTTTCCTAGGCTCTCGCATCCCTTCTCGCGAGCAACTCCACTCATACGTGCTCCGAGCACTCTCGATCCATACCGGATCCTCTCGCGAAGAGAGAATCCGACCCTTTGTACTATTATCATCGAGATAATCCACTCCCTAGACGTAGGATATTACACCGCTCGAGGTGCCCCGAACCAAGTAAAAAAAATCCATTTGAGTCTCACACAGACTAGGCCACATCGAATACGAAGGCACACCACCCCCGCGTTCGTATTTTTGTACTGTGCCGATGATCAGAGCACCGACAGTTGGCGCGCCAGGAAGGGGGATTCTCTTGATGTGCTCTCGCTTCGGCTTTTCGATGGCTTCTTGCTTTGCCGTCGTGGGAGACACTTTGGTCTCCCACCTTCGCTTCGGGGGCTTCACGGTCGCTGTCTCCGGAGATGGCCGGCCGTGGCAAGTCCTCACCTTCGCCTCTGGGCAGGCCTTTCGCTTCGGAAGCCTGAACTTCGTCACCAACGAAGGTGGCGAGCTGCGGCTCCAGGCTCCGTGCAAGAGACATCCCACTCGGTGGCGCCGGAGCCGTCTCATTCTGGGGCACGACACGTTGAGGGAGTGCTTCACTTTCCACGCCCTGAAGGGCGCGGAACCGGCGACTCCCTGCTATACGTCGGGCGCCAACCTGTCCCCGCGCCCCGAGGTGGACACCGTCGGCCAGGTCTGGTCGCCCTCGGGACGGATTGGCAGCCTCGAGCCTCGAGGCAAGGCTGCAGCTGGTCCCAGCGACGTGGCTCGAGCCCAGGGACGGTCCACCTTCCAGCAGTTCGTAGCTGGAGGACCGTCGACTTTCGACACCCGCGCTTCAACAATCGCCGATCCCTCTGGCCCTTCAACAACCGAAAGCGTCCCTCTGGCCCCAGCAGTCAGAGACAAGAAGCAACCGCCGATCCCAGGATCGGCGAAGCTCTGCGTACGACAACCGAGTCGAGGAACGAAACTCTCGACACCATGTGGGGTCGGTCCTCCCGTGACTCGGCCCCAACCGCGACACCCGCGGCACCATCGACGCCAAACGGCAGGCGAGGAGTGAGCTCCGCGTCGAGTCCCGGCGGAGGTGCTCCCTCGACCGCTACTATCGACACGGCTCCTTCAATTCCAGAAGCCCAAGCCTTGACGGGGTCGGACCCAGAGCGTTCAGATCGCTCACACGGCACGCGAAGTTCTCACAAAGATTTTGCGCTCTGACCACCATCAGCCGCTACAACGGGGAGACGAACCTCGTCCACTGGCTCGAGGACTACCGCCTCGCCTGCAGGACCGGAGGGCGGACGACCTGTTCGCCATCTAGTACCTGCCGCTCTTCCTCACCGACTCGGCCCGAGGATGGCTCGAGCATCTCCTCGAGGGCTGCATCCAGGACTGGAGCGACCTACGCCACATCTTTCTCGGCAACTTTCAAGTAACTTACACGCGCACAGGTAACTCCTGGGACCTTAAGAATTGTAAGCAGGAGCCCGACGAGTCGCTCTGGGATTACATCCAGCGCTTTCGCGAAAGCGCAACGAGCTCCCCGGCGTCAGCGACGCCGACGTCATCAACACCTTCACCTGCGGCACGACGTCCAAGGTGCTCGTCCATAAATTGGGTCGGAGGAACCCGGACGGCTCGAGACCTCCTCGACATCGCCACGACCTTGGCCACCTGGGAGGAGGCCGTACAGGCCAACTTTGACCGAAGTCGAGCGAAGGATGAAAGGTCTAGGACCGACCGTCGGGGCGACTGACCCCCCGACCAGCATGCTGATCGCCGCAACGAGCCAGGCGGCGGCAGTTCGAGTCGCAAGAAGGGGAAGGGTTGGCGCCACGATGACGACTTCGTGGCCGCTACCGACCGGCCGGCCCGACCCCCGACCCCCGACCAAGAAGCCAGCCAACCACGATGCCCACTTCGAGAAAATGCTTGACAGGCCCTGCCCCAACCACTCCGTGCCGGTCAAGCACACCCTCCGGAACTGCCACTTGGCAAAGAGGTTCTTCAAGAGCGGATTCCAACCCGACTCCTCGGCGGCCAAGGTCGACCCCCAAGCCAAGGGGGCCGAGGACGACGCCGGCACAGCCTTCCCCGAGCCGGAAGACTTCTTTATGATCTTTGGTGGCCCCGCGGCCTACTGCGAGTCCCGTGGCCAGCAGAAGAGGACCTGGCGGCAGGTCAACGCGGTCGACCCCGCGGTCCCCCGTTATCTCAAGTGGTCCAAGGCCCCGATCACCTTCGACCGGGCCGACCATCCGGACCATGTCCCGCAACCCGGGCGCCTCTCGCTGGTGCTCGACCCCATCGTCGGCTCTGTGCGCCTGTCGAAGGTGTTCATGGATGAAGGGAGCGCCCTCAACATCCTCTACGCCGACGTCTTTCGGGCGATGAAGCTGACGGAGGCCGACCTTCGCCCAACCCACGCTCCGTTTCATAGAGTCGTCCGCGGGGGCTACGCAACGCCCCTCGGGCAAATCACGCTCCTAGTCACATTCGGTGACCGGGCAATTTTCAGACCGAGTGGCGCACCTTCGAGGTGTTCGTCTTCACCGGCGCCTACCACGCCATCTTGGGCCGGCAATGCTACGCGAAGTTCATGGGCATCTCCAACTACGTCTAACTAAAGCTGAAGACGCCCGGCCTGAAGGGCGTCATCACGGTCTCGTCGTGCTTCCAACATGCTCTGACGTGTGAACAAGAAAGCTTCGAGCTGGATGCCGCCAGATCAGGCCCGGCCCAGCTGGATGAGATCCGCGAAACCAAGGGGTTAGCCCCGACGCTCAACTGCAGGGCCACATCTTCATCCTCCTTCAAGCCCATTGACGATTCCAAGGAGGTGGCTCTCGACCCCGTCGACTCTTCCAAGAAGGCCAAGGTCGGAGTAGCGCTCTCCTGTGAATAGGAAAGCACGCTCGTCGACTTCCTCATTCGAAATCGGGACGTCTTCGCCTGGGCACCCTCGGACATGCCCGGCATCCCAAGAGAAGTCGCCGAGCACACACTTGACATCATCGCGGGCTCTCGGCCCGTCAAGCAACGACTCCGACGTTTCGACGACGAGAAGCGCTGGGCCATTGGGGAAGAATTGACGAAGCTCCTAGACGCCAAGTTTATTCAAGAGGTCTACCACCCCGCTGGCCAACCCTGTAATGGTGAAAAAAAAGATGGGGCAATGGAGGATGTGTGTTGACTACACGAGTCTCAACAAAGCCTGCCCGAGGGACTCCTTCCCTCTCCCGTGCATTGATCAAGTCGTGGACTCGACCGTCGGGTGCGAAACCCTCAGCTTCCTCGATGCGTATTCTGGGTATCACCAGATTTTCATGCGCGAGTCCGACCGGTCGGCCACGTCCTTCATCACGTCCTTCGGATCCTTCTGCTATATTACGATGCCGTTCGGGCTCAAGAATGCCGGCGCCACGTACCAGCGCTGCATGCAGAAGTGTTTTCACGACCAGCTGGACCGAAATCTAGAGGTCTACATCGATGACATCGTCATCAAGACTCGGTAAGCTTCCGACCTCGTCCGAGATCTGGAGGAGACGTTCGCGAACCTCCGATGCTATCGAATCAAGCTGAACCCCGAAAAATGAGTTTTTGAGGTGCCCTCGGGCAAGCTGCTCGGCGTCGTCATCTCCGAGCTGGGGATTGAAGCGAACCCCGAGAAGATCTCCGCCATCCTCAATTTTGGGCCCATCAGTAACGTCAAGGGCGTTCAGAGGCTGACCGGATGCCTGGTGGCCCTCAGTCGCTTTATCTCGAGGCTCGGCGAAAAGGCGATGTCGTTTTACCGACTGCTACGAAAAGCAGAGTGGTTCACCTGGACGGCCGAGGCCCAGGAAGCCTTCGATCGGCTCGAGACCCTGCTCTCGTCTCTGCCGATCCTCATGTCCTCAACCCTAGGGGAGACCCTCCTCCTCTATATTGTGGCGGCTTCGAAAGTCGTCAGCACCGTCCTCGTCGTCGAGCGGAGCGAGGAGGGTCGGGCTCTCTCCGTCCAGCGACCTGTCTACTTCATCAGCGAGGTGCTGGCCGACGCCAAGACTCGGTACACCCAGGTGGAAAAGCTGGTCTACGCCGTCCTCATCACGAGCTGCAAGCTGCGACATTACTTTACGAGCCACCCCGTCCAGGTGGTCACCGGCTTCCTGTTCGAGGAGATCGTCAGCGGCAAAGACATGGTCAGGCTCATAGCCACGTGGGCCGTGGAGCTCATGGGGCTCGATATCGCCTTCGTCCCTAGGCAGGCCATCAAGTCTCAGACCCTGGCAGCGTCGAGTACTGGACGATGTACTTCGATGGGTCCCGCATGCTCAAGGGCGCGCGAGCTGGGGTTGTCCTGATCTCCCCGAAGGGAGACATGTTTCGCTACGTACTGTAGTTGCAGTTTCGCACCTCCAACAACGCCGCCGAGTACGAGGCGCTTCTCCACGACCTGCGAATGGCCACCACCCTCGACGTTCAGCGGCTCTACGTCAAGGGCGATTCCGAGCTAATCATCAGCCAGGTCATGAAGACCTCCAGCTGTCGTGATCCGAAGATGGAGGCCTACTGTCAAGAGGTTCGCAAACTCGAAGACAAGTTCGATGGGCTTGAACTCCATCACGTTCTGCGCCGCGACAACGAGGTCGCCGACGCCCTCGCCAAGTTGGGTTCAAAGCGTGAACCGGTTCCTCGAAGTCCTCACCAAACCCTCTATTAAGATCATCGAGGGTCCGCCCACCGAGGGCACGAGCGGTGAGCCGACCCCAGGCCCAGGGGCAGAGGTCATGGCCCTCACCCCCGACTGGTCCCGCAATATCTTCGCTCACCTCCAAAACGGCACACTTCGGCCGACGTCAACGAAGCCAAGAAGATCGCGCGGCAGGCGAAAGCCTACGTCATCTCAGACGGCGAGCTCTACAAGTGAAGCACGAGTGGTATACTGCAGCGTTGCATCCCTTAGGAGGAGGGCATGCACCTGCTCGACGATATCCACTCGGGCATCTGCGGTCACCACACCGGACCCAGAACCCTTGTCGGCAAGGTCTTCCGCCAAGGTTTTTACTGGCCGATGACAGTAGCCGACGCCGAAAAGCTCATCCGAGCCTGCTAAGGTTGCCAGTTCTACGCCCAGCAGACGCACCTGCCAGCCCAGGAGCTCCAGACGATTCTGATTGCCTGGCCCTTTGCTATCTGGGGACTCGACATCCTCGGACCGTTCAAAAGGGCACCCGGTGGCTTCACCCATCTCTTCGTCGCCGTCGACAAATTCATCAAGTAGATCGAGACTGAGCCGGTGCCAAGATCACTTCAACCTGAGCGGTCGGGTTCATCCGCAACATCATCTGTCGGTTCGAGGTTCCGAACTCCATAATCACCGACAATGGCGCGCAATTCACCGGTCGGCAATTCCGAGAATTTTGCGACGAGTATCACATTCGCCTGGACTTCGCCTTCGTGGCGCACCCAAGGACAAATAGCCAGGTCAAACGGGCCAACGAGATGATACTCCAAGGGCTGAAACCACAGATTTACGACTCCGTTAAGCAGGCAGCTGAACGATGGGTAAGCGAACTCCTATCAGTCCTTTGGGGTCTGCGAACGACCCCCAACAGAACCACCGGGTTCACGCCATTCTTCATGACATTCGGAGCAGAAGCGATGCTGCCGACCGACCTCGACTACGACTCTCCGCGAGTCCGAGCTTACGACGAGGAAAGGTCACGGGTCGCGCTGCAGGACAATCTCGACCAGCTGCAAGAAGCGCGCGAAGTCGCCCTCCTACGCTCCGCCAAGTATTAGCAAAGGCTACGACGACTGCACGCTCGGCACATCAAGGGTCGGCCTCTGAACGTAGGAGATCTGGTGCTGAGAAGGGTGCAAACGAAAACCGATCAGCACAAGCTGTCGCCCCCCTGGGAGGGACCCTTTGTAATCAAATGCGTCTTGAGATCCGGTGCTTACAAGCTAGCAACCGAAGACGGCCGAGAACTCGAGAACGCATAGAACATTAAGAACCTCCGAAGGTTCTACACCTAATAAAAACAGCTAAGTTCTTGCAACTTACTCCCGTTAATCGTTTTTGGTTGCGAGCCGTGGCCGTCTCGGCCACACCCCGCAGTCAGGGGCTACTTACCTCCGCCCTCTCGAGCGTCGAAACGTCCGACCTCGCTCCTCGCTTTTCCATTTTTTATGCCGGGGCACCGCTCCCCGTTAACCCTTTACGACATCTCGGTTTTTCCGCTTCGTTTTCGTTTCTTCAAGGTCGGATCCCCGACCCGCGCCGATCGCGGGTGACCCCAGAGCGATAACCTTCGCGCGCTTTTCGTTCGAAGTCTCCTTGCGGCTACACCATCCACGATCGGAAGCCGATGATGCTCTATGGCTGCATTGGGCGCGACATCTGACCCTACGAGCTATACTCGACTCGTCTGTGTGATTGACGCCCAGCGGGACGCGAAAAAGCTGCCGCAAGTAGCGAAAGGGGTTGAAAACTCGAATCCGCGTTTTATTTTGTCTGGGGTCGGATCCTCTTTTTTGTTTTTTGGGGTTGGATCCCCGACCCGCGCCGAGCTCGCGGGTGATCCCCGGAACGATAAACTTCACGCGCGTTTTTCGTTCGAAGCCTCTCCGTGGCTATACTATCTACGATCGGGAGCCGATGACGCTCTACGGCTGTATCGGGCCTGACACCCAACCCTACGACTATGCTCGACCCATTCGTTTGATTGATGCCCAGCGGAGCGCGAAAAACAGTTGCAACAAGCGAAGAGGGGTCGGAAACTCGAGTTCAATCACACAAAGATAACTTCTCAATCGATATCTTTTATTACAACGACGTCTCTTACAAACTTAAGATTTATAATAGGGGAACGAGTCGAATCGCTTGGGCAAGAAGTCCTCCGTCTTGAAGTCGGCGACGGCTTTCGCTCCCGGCTCCTGTGTCTCCACCAAAATCGTGTCCAGCTGCTCGTCCGAGTAGCCAGACGCGAATCCCTCGATGACCCTGCCGAAGTCCACGTTCGGATAATGGGAGCGGACCAGAGCCAGGGCTGTCGTGGACCTGTTCTCCAACGCCCTCATGACGATGTCGGAGACGACCTCCGGGAGTTGATGCAGGGCGTGCGCAAGGACCCCCGTCGGGACGTAATCCTCCGGCACGCCGGAGTATAACTTCTTGAGGTGGTTCAAACCCGCCGACCTTAGGTTCTGAACCTCGCCCGCCAATCCTACACTCAAGACCGTCAGTAAAATAAACCAGAGACGGAACTAAGTCAAAAAGAGGTCCGCCCTTACCGTTTCGCTCCTTTTCGGCGGCCTCGACGGCCTGCCCCGCCTGGTCGAGGCTCTTCCGGAGCTGCTCGTTCTGAACTTGGGCCGCCGAGAGCTTCTCCTGTACTCTAGCGGCGTCCTCGCGCGTCTGCCCGAGCTCCGTCGCCGCCTGCTCGACCTCGGACTGCAGCACGACCCGCTCCGACTTGAGGAGGTCGACCTGCTTGAAGGCACGGTCGCGCTCCTCCTTGGTGATGCGGAGAGTCTGCTCCAAGGTCAAGCGGGCCCCCTCTGCATGCTGGTGAAGGCGCCCGAGGCTCCGCATCTCGATGTCGTGCTCGGTGGCTTGACGACGAAGCCCTGCAACACCGTGAGTTAAAATTTGACCCTGAGGTCGGACGAACGCGACACAACTTACCGACGACCGTGCGGTTGGCCTGCTCAAGGGCCGCCGCGACCGGGGTGGCCCTGGCGTCGGACGTCGCTATCTCCGCGCGCGCCTTGTTGCCTCTTCGAGGGCGACACGGGCCGACTCCCGAGGAGCGAGCCGCTGCGACTACAGGTCGACCGCCGTCTCCCTCGATTCGGCCCGCGCCTTCGCCAGCTCCTCCCGCAAGGCGTCGACCTCGGACTAGGCGGTGAATCCGCGCAAGGGCCGACCCAAGACCGTGTAAAGGTTATCCTGCAAAGGGATTGTCAGTCCGAAGATCACGAAAATCAGAAACAAAGGATACCAAATTCAGAGACTTACCCGGCACTTGACAAAGTGCGCCTCGTCGAAAATGGCGCCGACCTCCTCGGCGACCCCCAGTAGCTGACGGAGGCCGGCGGCCAGCCTCATGATAAGGGCCCGAGCGCCCCCACCCGGTCCATGAGGTAGCCGAATCCGTCGGCTGCCCCTTCGAGCGGGAGAGGTCCTCTCCCGGGGATTATCCAGGCGACGGTTGGCGCCGTCGGCTCCTGCGCCCCGCCCACGGCCCTGATATCGTTGCCCGAGGCCGCGGAGCCCGATGTCCCGACGACCTCTGGCAACTTGCCGAGGGCCCTCTCGCTCAAGCGACGCCTGGCGGTGGGCGCAGCTGAGGGCGACGGAACCACCGCACTCTCGAAAGGCGCCGCCGTCGATGACGGCGTCGGCAGTTCCATCCCCTCGGCCTCTCCAGCATCGGGCGCGGGGGATGAGTCAGCCTTCTCAGCCGCCTCCTCCTCACTGTCGGCCCTGACCTCGGGGGGCTAGAAGTGCGACGTCCTCAGCGGCCTCCACCCTCGGGGGCTTTGGGCTCCTGAGGCTCTACGCTTCGCCCCGGACCTCGCCGCCGGCCTCGGCGCATGACCCGCCAGCCATTAGACCGCTCGTCGGCGCCCGAGCGGCGGCC
>BCLG01000005.1:185235-208523 GCA_001602295.1 Zoysia matrella | reverse complement strand
GACCCTGCCGCCGGTTTCGCGGCCGAAGCCGTGAGTCCCGCGCCGCTGTACAAGTAGTCCAGGAACCTGGGCTTCGCCCTCCGCTTCTTGCCGGTCCTCCTCGGCCTCGGCACCGTTGCGAAGCTGGACTCAGCTCTTCGCCGCGGCGCGACGGCGGAGCTGGTCGCGGCCACCAGCGGACCCTAAAAGGCGCCAAAAGTGAGCTCCGCGCGGCGATAACTACTCCAACAAAAAAAGGGGGAAAACCCTCACTTACCAGCTGGCGGTGGTCCCTATCGAGGTACGAGGCCCCCGGTCGAGGCTGCCCTCGACGTCCTTGAAGACTGTCGTGGTCCGGGGGAGGACGCCTTTGTCGGAGAGAGGCCGGCCGCGAACGTCGCAGGTCTCGTTGTCCGACCCTTCATATTCTCCGATGCTGTGCACTCGACGGCGCAGCGGCATGATTCGGCGTCGCATGGCGCCAAAGACCATCGTCCCGGTCAGCCCCTGCTCCCGAGGGCATCGGATCGCCTCCAGGTGCGGTCGAACTGACTCGACCTCGGCCGCCGAGAGTTTCGACTTCCACAACCCCGTCACTTGAGGCACCAGATCCTCGAAGGGCGAGAGCTGGGGGTCGACGTTGTCGATGTAGAACCAAGATTTCCTCCAGCCCTTCAGCGAGGTCTTCAAGTCGACCTCAATGTACTCCTGGGACTCCCGGGTCTCGAGCATGATGCTGACGTCGCCAATGCGTTTGTCGACCCCGGTCTCCTTCGTCGTCTGGAGGTTGGCGAGGAAGAAGTACCTCCACAGTAGGAGGCTCGGTCGGATGCCTAGGTACGCCTCGCAGAGCGTCGCAAAGACGGCGACGTGGAGGACCCCGTTCGACGCGAGCTAGTGAAGCCGGGCGTCGTACTGGTTGAGAACGCCCCGGAAGAAGCTCGAGACCGGCAGCTCCAGCCCACACTCGTGGTAGGCCAGGAAGCTGACGATCTTCCCCTGCGGCAGCGTGAGAGCGACGTGGCCGAAGCCGGCCACCCAACCGGCCGACTCCTTCGGCGGGATCCTCCTGACGACGCTCCACCTCGCGAGCAGGGCATCGTCAACGCACGAAGGCTCTCACTCCGACATTGTGAGGATGGCGACGACGAACGCGGAGGAGCGCGAACGAAAGCGACGGCGATCGCTGGACCTAGCGACGCTAAGGCAGAGCCGACGAACTCTCGCGTGCGACAAAAGGCTGGAGGCAAAGCAAGAAGGCTGGGTGAAAACGCGAAGTTACCGCACCCTTTCGTTTAAACAGCCCGCGCAGTTACTGCGCCTCCCACGATCGATCGTGGGAGTAACTGCACGGTCGTGGGCGCGTGCCCCGAGGCGCACCCGAGCTGTTCGCACCCGACCCGCTGACGAGCGGGCCCGGGCCACACCTCGCCACATCCGCCGCGGCCAGGACGCCAATGTCCCTCTGACAAGACAGTTGCCAGAGCACGACTGGCAGACAATGTGATGCGGGCGTGCGAACCGCCGCGTCACCAATGCCGTCATTCGAACTCGAATCAACCGACTGGATCGACCGGCGGTTGAAATTCTCGAACGGTCCGATCGCCCTCCGCGTGGAGGCACGGAGGCCGTCCGATCCCCGTGACCATCATGGTGCGTCCGAATAAGGGGAAGCATGCGAACGAAGCTTCCCACGACTGACTAACGACAAGCTGAGGCCACGTGGCCGATTCACATGTTCGGGCGCTGATCATGGCCTTCGCCTAGGCGTGATGCTGATCATGGACAGGGACCGCATCAAACCGGCCCATCTTAGGCGTCCTATCAAACGAAAGTCCGAGAATGACCTCGGCCCGATCCTGACGGTCGGAACGACGCGTGCACGCAAACGAAGCCCCCTACGGTCGACTGATCGACAGCCGAGGCCGCGTGGCCGATTCACACGATCGGGCGCTGATCATGGCCTAGGCCTAGGCGTGATGCTAATCATAGGCAGGGACCGCGTCGAACCAGCCCGTCCTAAGCGTCTTACCGAACAAAAGACCGAGAGCGATCTCGGCCCGACCCCGACGGTCGGAATGACGCGTGACCGGCCCCCCGAGTCGCCTCCGAGCTCGAGGGCTGAACCCATAAAGCGCGCTCATACGTACCCGAAAAACCTGCCATCGACGAATGATGGTTCGCATAGTGCTTCAGCCCACGACCTACCCTTCGGATCGCTCGAGGGCTCGGGGGCTACGCCCTACGGGCGTGCTCGCGCGCCTCCGTAGGATCAACCATCAACGAACGATGGACCACACAACGCTTCAGCCCACGACCGACCCTTTGGCTCGCTCGAGGGCTCGGGGGCTACGCCCTACGGGCACTCTCGCGTGCACCCATAGGATCAGAACAGACCTCGAAAACGACCAGCCCAACGCCGCCTCAACCCGAGGTCGCAAACAGTGTCAGGCTCGAGGGCTACTGTCAGGATTATGTACCCCAAAAACCTGATGGTCCGCACTCGTACAAGCAAGACTTCGAGTTAAGGGTTGGACGGCAGCGTTCGGGCGTGCGGCCCGACCTCCAAGGTGATGATCTGCAAACGTCGCATCAAGTCACGAAGGCGCTGACCTCCGAGAACTGACCCCTGGGGACCGACCCCTGGGAGATAGGTACGGCATAATGGCGTATTTACTCCGACGGCCAACTGCCAACTACCCTGATGGGATGGGATGAGTTTCACCACGACGACACTCCAGCAGAAGCGGCAGCAGACGATGGACAAGACCTGACGGCACTGTGGCTGATACAACAGTGCCGGACAGGAGCTACAGTGCCCGCCGTTGCGTGTAACGCGACGGGCTAGGCCCGCATATGGGCAAAACAAATGATGGCAACGACAGTGGAGGGCCCACCTGTCAGCGAGACGGCAAGATCGCGTAGGGCCCACCATCCTGTAACCCCAGACCGTCCTATATAAGAGGATCCGGGGAGCGAAGAAACAAACAGAGAACAACGAGTAGTAGAAGAGACACAGCCAGTTTCCTGGGCTCTCGCATCCCTTCTCGCGAGCAACCCCACTCATACGTGCTCCTCTCGATCCATATCGGATCCTCTCGTGAAGAGAGAATCCGACCCCTTGTACTATTATCATTGAGATAATCCACTCCTTGGACGTAGGGTATTACACCGCTCAAGGTAGCCCGAACCAGGTAAAAAATCCCTTTGAGTCTCACGTAGACAAGGTCACATCGAATACGAAGGCACACCACCCCGTGTTCGTATTTTCATACTGTGCCGGTGGTCAGAACACCGACAGGCAGTGTTTCCTATACTTGTCACATTATTCAATGACCCCAGCATGGAGCTTGAGAGTGCACATATAGAAAGTGGGCAAGGTTGAGAGCACCGAGTTAACCATTTGAAGCTTACCCCCGGTAGATAAGAAAATGGAGCAACTGATAAGCCTTTTTTCAATCTTCTGAACTAGAGGCAGACAGTTCAAGACACTTGGTTTTGTAGTACCCTAAGGTAAACCCAGATAAGTAAATGGCAAGCTTCTACTTTGACAATGAAAAGTATTGGCTAGGTGACTAAGCCTTGCAGGATCAACATTGATTGGAACCATGACCGATTTGTTATAATTCACTTTAAGACCTGTGGAATCAGCATATGTATTGAGCAAAGCTTTCAATACAAACAGCTGTTTAGGGCAAGCTTGCATGAGAAGTAGAGTATCATCAACGTACTGGACAATAGGAAAATCCTGATTACCCGATATGTTGAGAGGTAAATTTAAAAGATTACTATCCTTAGCTTTATTAACAATGGACTGAAGAAGATCTGCAGACAAAACAAAGAGCAAAGAAGAAAGAGGAACCCCCTGCCCAACACAATGTTTACAATGAAAAACCTTGCCAGGAACCCCATTGAGCAGAACCGAAGAAGTGCCAGTAGCCAGAATATTATAAATCCATGAGATCCAACGAGATCCAAACCCTTTATGTGCCATAACTTCTAAGATGACCTTGTGTTCAAGCTTATCAAAAGCCTTTTCAAAATTAAGTTTAAAGATAATTATTTCCTTCTTGGATTGATGACAAGCATGAATGTATGCAAAACTCCATGCCAGATAATCTTGTATAGTTCTGGATTTAATGAAACCATATTGGTTTTGATGTATCAACTGCATAATAGACCCTTGTAGTCTATCAGCTAGGATTTTTGTAATTAGCTTAAGACTTGTGTTGAGCAGGGATATGGGCTTATAATCAGAGACCAAGGTGCGGTTATCTACCTTGGGTATCAGAGTAATATAGGAACCATTGATGCTTTGAGTGCACATTGAATTGTCATAGAAAGCTAAACACAAGTCATAGAAGTTGTGACAGATGAGAGGCCAACATTTTTAAGGAAGTCTGTATTGAATCCATCAGGTCCTGGAGATTTTTCTGAAGGAAGGTGTGCCACTATGCTGTCAATTTCCACTGAAGTAAATGGCCTTTCTAAGTCATTCAAACCCGGGACAGATTGCAAAATCTCAGAGGTTAAAATGCATAGATGTGTACTCTGATTTACCTATTCTGTCTTTAAAAGCATCCCAAAGAATTTGTGCTTTCTCAGCATGGGAAGTAACTTGCCTACCATCTGGACCATGGAGAGATGTAATAAGATTTTTTCTATGCTTAATAGTGGCACCACTGCAGTCAAATACAATGCCACCTCACTGATTTTTCTTTAAAAGAGCTCTTATCAGTTTTCCACATTAGTTTTTTTTTCCCAGAAACTTTTTTGTTTTGTGAGACATTATAGTTGTTATTATTTCAATATTGGCATATATTAAAATATCAGTATATTTTGATTCCAAACAAAGACACACTGCAGCTGTCAAACACAATACCACCTCATTAATTTTTTTTTAAATAGCTCATATCAGTTTTCTGCATTATTTTTTTTCTCAAAAACTTTTTTGTTTTGTCAGACATTATAGTTGTTTTGATTGCAATATTGACATATGTTAATGTATCAGTATATGTTTATTTGACCCTATTGCACTAGATGGACTAATTTATGTACTTGCTCCTTCCAGAAGCAATTTAGGTACGCCAAGGTGAGGCCACAGATTAGCAGAAATGAAGATGCAAGTTCATAGGGCAGTTCCCTAACTGATGATGTAATCAAAGTGGAAGAACAAATTGGATGATCCTGAGTAGTTGGTTGATGTGGAGAAGGAACCTCCATCAAACAATAAAACTGGATGTAAACCATTGGCTGACAGAATTTGCGTGTCTGCTGCTTGTGATTATCTAGTATTTGAAGGAGTACACGAAGGAGAACAAGAAAATTAAAGCATCTCATTTTATTTTTTGCCTTATAAGTTTGTGAATTTTAGTTTTGCTCACCATTGAGTTTGTGACTTCTAGTTTTAGTCCTTTATGACAAAGTATATGTTTATTGCAGTCAAGCAAGCAGAGAAAAAGTGTCTATAGGATTTACTTGATTTCACTTCAGTTTTTGCATTCTTGATCAGGACAATATATCAAGTGTATTTTTTTTCACTTTTTATTCGAATCTGCATTTGTTCACCTTGGAAGAACATCAAACCATCCTATTACTTGCTTACATTGTGCCTGCTCTCTGAAGATTCATATAATAAAACGATTCAAACCAACTTCTTGTTCAGGTCACTTTTTAAGAGATGTAGCTAAATTCTGTGAAAGAAAATCTCCTTTCGTTTACAAGTTATACCCAATGTTCATTCTTTTAAAATACACCTTTCTTCCATCAGTTAACCCAGCTGGTAAATCGCCATGATGGAGAGCGATGTCTGAAACTCTATCATGTTATAAGTCGCACAAACAGTGTTTTCGGGTAGACGAGATTGGCCACAGTATTCTTAGCAATCACATTTCAGATGCTAGCTAGATGCATATATCTAGAATTGCACCGTCTGTGGCGGCAGCAGTACCACTTAATATTAGAATGTGTCACACTCGCACAGTAGCATAAGCACATAAGAATCACAGTTGGATTCAGGACATGCAAAAGGGACTATCTATAATTGGTTACTTTGAGTTCTTCCAACTCTATGACACGGTGTAGGATTTGGTTACGATATTTATTTATTTAGTAGTTTACTTTTATATCTGACATGATAAGTTGTACACCTCCGTTGCCTAGCTTACGAATTGCAGCACTGAAGATGCAATAGATATTACCAGCCGCTGCCTCTGCACTCGTTATCTTTGGATCCCCAAACTTTTCCAGCTGAGTTGCCTCCTTGTTGATCTTCTTCCAATTCTTTGTCTGATCATATGTGATTAGGATGCAGGAAATGTCTTTCCATTTGACAGTGAGGTCGACGGTGTCGCCAAGTTTGACTCCCTGCTCCTGGTCCCATGCTGCAATGATATCGGCCTGTAAAGTAGTGAAACAGGCAGCCTCACAGATAGTTAAAATGAACTTGAGGAGGGCCTCCTTGATATCTTTCTCTAGCTTCAGTGGCGGGAGGTCGGAGATAAATAGTAGGCTGGTTACCATAGTGTACATATGGCAACCTGGTTACCATATATGTGAGAGTGTATAAAAAGAGGAATGAGACGTCGTCCAGAACACAACCATTCTCATCTTCTCCTCTTCTTTGACGTTGCGTTGCTGTCTTCTCCACCTATCACCAACGTGTGATCGACGCCAGAAGAGCAGGTCTCTGAAATACATATCCCTTTGTGTCTCTGCACGGGTAGGGGCCATATATGGTTTTTGAGAAACGTCTTCGCGACTACTTGTTGTTCATCTGCTTTCCCTTTGACAGCATCCGACTACTTCCTCTTCATCGTCAGTCGTTTGTTACATCTACATCGATGGTTTGTTTTGTTTACTATTTGCGCAATTACTTGCGTCGACAACCCCACTTAAGAATGACATGCCTCTCTTTGTTTTTGTTTCTATTATTTATGAGTATTCTGTTACTGGCATTGGAGGGATCATAATTGTTTCGGTAAATTTAGATCATAGTACTAGCATGCATCATACTTTCAAACATTTTCGTAATTGCTGTAATTAATTCAATCATCACTAAAATGTGATTACTTTCCAACATGTTTTTCAGTTCCTTCCCACTGCCGGTGTGTGACTTGTAGTTGTCTGCAAACTTGAGCTCCCTGGTGTAGGCAATGAGGTTCTTCTTGCCCTTGAAGGCAAACCAGGCTCCTCGCGCCTAGAATCCAACCAGGTAGATGTTGTCAGCCTGCATTTCCAATATTGTGGATGACTTCCCGCTACACTCAGTACTGGCAACACTTGATGGGTACGTGGATCTATGTCTCCGGATTGTTCTTACAGGCACCAAGAACCGATCAGTTCTGGATGGGGGATTTCGTTGTGGTCCGGGCGAGCTGGCGGTTGAGCTCGTGCATGACCGACCTGTATTTTTCAACTCCGGTGCTCAAGTTCAGCATCTTAGGAACAGTCTTTGCCTCGTCCATCTGCCATTCGTTGTCGCTCCTGAAATTAGATTGATCCAGGCCAAGTGTTAGCAGTATTTCTTGAGATCAAACGAAAGAAATAATAATTCTTACAAGTGGTCACCGGCTGCCTGCTTAGTGATGATAGGCTGGAGCAAGAGCAGCACCACAGCCATCACCGCCATCTTCACACTTCAGCATCTTCAGCTTTGGATTGGTTGCTGTATGAGATAGGATTTGGATGCTTGGCTTGAAATGTGGCTCTCCCGTCGCCCAGTATTTATAGTAGGCTTAGCGGGCATTATTGTATGCAATAATAATGCAAGGCATATGAATTCAATATATACCAATTCAGCAAGCAAAAGTTCAAGGAACATTGCTTGCAGAAAGACTGATATTCTAAGGGTGTGTTTGGTTGAGCTGTGAGCTGAAAAAAGCAGCCGTAGAATATGAGCTATGAGAAAGTTAAAAGTCATTTGGTTTAAAAAAGCGTTGAGATTGTAAAATTGTAAGATAATGTAAACCAAATGACTATAATTATCATTATGAAATATATAATTATAGTTATATAATTATAATTATGTATTATATAATTATGATTGTATTATATAATTATAATATACTCCATATAAATCGACGCTCACAGCCGGCAAAAGCAAGTTCAGATCTGCCTTTTCTTTTGAACTAAAAGAAAGCTGCTTTTTCAAAATAACTTTTATAAAAGTTCACTCCTTTGGTTGAGCTTTTGTCTTTTGCAAAAGTCAAAAGCCAATAGCAGCTCAACCAAAAGGATCCTAAATATGTTGCATCAACCATTCTTATAATGGTTGGAGCTGGAAATATTTAGCAATAGAACTGATATAGACGCAAGCAGGAAAGCAATAGAAGAAGACGGAGTGATCCAATGAAAGAATGTTTTGCCCCAAAAAAAGAAAAGAAAGAAAGAAAGATTGAGTGTGTGGCTTCTTACGTCATTGCGTTTCTCGTAATCTCTATTCTGTTTCACTCCAGTAAGTGGCTTTACTTCCCCAAAGTGATAGTATTAGATATCATCATCAAATTCATTACTAAAATGAAATGAAAATAGAAAGGATATATAACCAAGCCCCACAGGTTGGGTGTCATCCTGACAGAACACTCTGAAAAAACCTCTCTACTGTCACATGCCTTCAAAGGCAGGATGGGACTTTCTAAGAACCCCAAGATGCATAAAACCTGAGTGAGATTGTCACAATTCATAGCAATATTGAAGAACTCTCGAATTCTTTCGCTACTGAAGAAAGTGACAGGGAAATTAGTCAAATGCCATCAGATAAAAGTCCTGGTCCAAATGGTTTCAATGGCCTATTCTTCAAGAAATGCTGGGGGATTATTAAGGAGGACATATATCAATTATGTCAAGATTTTTTCAAAGGCAATGTAAGTCTACAGGCAATCAACAATTTTTTCATTAATCTGGTGCCCAAAATGAATAGACTCATGACAGTAAATGACTTCCATCCTATCTCCTTGCTCAATCCAGTCTTGAAGTTAATAACCAAACTTATGGCACAAAGGCTTCAGTCTGTAATCATCGCTATAGGAAAACTGACGTGTAGAGGCACTTAGCTATAGGCATTATCTAATTTATCTCTGTATATGTTATAGAGGTATATTTTTGTGACACTTTAAAACGTGTCTTTGAAAAAAAGTGCCTCTATGAACAATAGAGGCATACTTTAAGGCATTTATAGAGGTTTCACATAAATGAATGTAGAGGCATTCTTTTGTGACAAGTTAAAAATGACTATATCTTATAGAGACATTATTAGAGGCATCTTGTCTATACTTAGAGGCACTATTTTAATAGTTTACTGATAACTAATAAGAGACTTTAAACATAAACACATTGTGATGTGTGGTCGAGTTGGCAAGGCTCAATAAATTATTCTCTATGAGGTCTTGAGTTCAAGGATTCATAAGCACTAACTAATAAGAATAATTCTCTCTCCATTTTTTAACTGATGTCGTTGTGGAATTTTAAATTCAACTTTGACCATTCGTATTATTCAAAAAAATTTGATAAATTTCATATATTTTTATATAATTTGATTTATCATTAGCGTTATTCGAATCACAACTTTAAATTTTACACATTCGAGCAAATTTTTTGAATAAGATGAATGGTTAAAATTTGAATTTTAAGGTCTATGGCGACATTAATTAAAGAATGGAGAGAGTATGTCTTTAAATAATGCCTCTAATTTGGTAGAATCGATTTACAAAAACATGCATTCCCCTAATCCATGAAAATCAGTATGGCTTTATAAAAACAAGAATTATTTAGGACTGTCTAGCTTGGGCCTTTGAGTACATTTATCAGTGCCAACATTCAAAAAAGGAGCTCGTGATTTTTAAGTTAGAATTTGAAAAGCTTTTGACATAGTTGAACACAGCACCATCGTTAATGAGATGCTCCACAGCATTGGTTTTTCTAAGACATGGATCAGTTGGGATTGAAAGAATCTTGGAAACAGTGTCCTCTTCAGCGTTTTTAAATGGCGTCCCAAGTGTGACATTGAAATGTCGAAGAGGAGTCAGGCAAGGAGATCCTTTGTCTCCCCTCTTGTTTGTTCTTTCAGCAGATTTGTTTTAGTGTATTGTTAACAGAGCTTATAGTCAAGGGATCCTTTTCCATCCCTATTGAAGCAGGCCCTAGCAATAACTTCCCTATAATACAATATGCATGAAAACCTTCACAAAGGGAGTTCTCCTATTTTAAAGGGCTCCTGCAATCCTTCTCTGAATCAACGGACCTCCACACCAATTTCGCCAAATCCAAATTAATACCTCTGAATTTGGATATGGAGAAGGCCGGCATCCTGGTGTGAACTTTTGGCTGCCAGCTGGGTACTCTTCCTTTTACATACCTTGGTCTGCGACTTGGAACCACAAATCCCAGGGTGGATGACTATATGGCTCTCATCCATAGAATAGAAAGAAGGTTGACTTCTACTTCGGCAATGCTCTCATATGCTGGGACGCTTCAGCTAGTTAATTATGCGCTTTCATCGCAACCCACATATAAAATATGCACTATGAAAATCTGTCACACCTGATTTTAAGGCTAAAACTAAGTGACTCTTTATGTGTGCCCAGAAATTAAGTTTCACACATAAAGTGACATTATTAATGGTAAAACAGAACAATGTTAAGAATAAAGAGAAAAGAAAATGATTACTAAATGCAGCGGAAAAGAAAACTAAGCGTAGTGCAGCTTCCACAGGCAGTCGACCAGAGAGACGGCAGGACTAGACTTCCTCTTGTGTCTTCAATGTAAGGTTCTTTTGCATAAAAGCACACATTAGAAACACATTATTAAGCACCTATTTACAAAGTGAAAGACATCGCACCTATAGACCAACTTGCCTACAGCCCACCCGGCTGTAGCACCAGCATAAGAACCAATCATAGTCTCCCACTGTGATCACCAAATAAATTATACCAAAATCCCGTTAATCATGTGAGGGTCTATGCAATGCTTGTGACCGTGAGCACGGCTGTTATGACAGTTTTAACTCTAAAGAAGTTGTACACAATTCCCCACAAGAAATGATTTCATCCCCTGTTTTTAGGTGGAGTAAAGAATCTCTATTATGCCTTGCGCCCGCGTTGCACTCGCACACTTCCTTTGGTGTGAGGGTCAAGAGATTACTTCAAGGCTTTTCCATGCCTTCCACTAGCTTGTATGTGCCCACTGGAGTTTCACCTAATAAGCACTAACCATAACCTTGGAAAGGACCCCTATTGTGCCAAATGGTTCTTAGAAGTAACCCTCCCTTCCTCACACATCTCTCTCCAGGCGGATTCAGACGTAACCCGCTTTTCCCGCTCCACTGCTTGGCACGCACAGAACTGGTCTCCACTACTTACTACACCAGGCCGCGTCCATTCTTGGCTCGTGGTTGTACGGTAACACATGGGTGGTCGCTTCACAAACTGGTCCTTAGATTTGGAAAGATAACATATTAAGAGACAGTGCCGGTAACCTCGCATACAGCCCTACACCAACCATATCTCCCAAATCACTAATCTCCAAGTTACTGTTAAATAATCCATTAATCCTAGTGAAGTAAATATGATAATAAATCCATTTAACACTATCCATCTCGACAACAACCAGCTAAGCTTGTAATCTACCCAACAAAAAGGTAAACTAAGGTGATAAGGCATAATAAAGAAAGATTAGGTAAATTTCTAACAATAGGTGCGCATTCAATTTGACACAAGTATGCAATCTACAAGATAGAGGTTTTGTAAAGTAGACACAAAATGGTCAAAGACACTTGCCTTTGTTATTGTATTGCTACTGAATAATCTTGGAGTCTTAGTGCTGACAGTCCTCACAAAGCGGATCCGAAGCGAGTTCGTCTAAGCGCATGCACAACACACAAGGAAACACAATTCAATCACAACCATACATACAACAGAAGAAATCAATGGTATAATGTCATGAATGCATAGGTTATTTCGATACGATCGTTTTGGCATAAAGTTCACTTAAATCAGAGTTACGGTATGAAAGTTATAGCGTTTATAAGGTTTAGAGACTAATCTGTAATTAAATTAAAGATCGGAGGACTTAAGTGTAAATTGTTACATTAAAACAATATGATATATTAATTTATAAAATTTAGTATTTAAAAATGAAATTTATTAATTAACAAAGATTATCATTAATATGAATATTACTATTATTAGTACAGGTATTATTAATACTATTATTAGTGATATTATTATTTTTATTAGTATTTTATATTATCATTAATATAGTTATTATTTTATTATAATATAAAATTAATTGTTAGTACAATTATTAATATTAACTTTAACAGTATTATTTTTACAACTATTAGTAGTTAATATAATTATAATTATAAGTACAATTGTAATTAATATTAATGTTATCAGATAATCACTATTAGAATTATTATTGCTGTTATTAAAATAAATAATACTATTACAATTATTATATTATGGCAATATTATAATTACTACTAATTATCAAATTATTATTGCTATTATTATAATTTATTAATATTATTAATACTACAATAACCAATAATAATAAATAATTATTAGAATTATTTTATTTGTTATACTAATAATATTATTATTATTATTAATAGATTTATTATTCAGATATATATTATATTTAATATACTGTTCAGAAATCATTAACCCTGATTTTCTATTGGATTTCAATTAAAAAGCCTTGCTGACATCAGCGTGACGAAATGATGATGCAGTAAATTGTTCTAAGTTATTTTTATATGTGAAAACCTAGAATTAATCTGGGCACTTCATTTCAAAATGGGTGGATGAGGTTAGACGGTACGCGTGGATTAAGTATGAGCGCTTGGATTTAGATAAAAGGGGCTTGGATGACTACGATTTAATAGATCTATAAAAGGGGCTGCTGGATTAATTTGGATCGTCCATTCAAGATCGGCCCGAGGGCCCGCGGCCGGGTTGGCCGGCTGGCTGGCGCAGCCTGACGCCAGCGCGGCGGCGCCATGGATGGGTTCGTCGGAGGCGGCCAGGGACGGCACTCCGGTGGCCGATTTTCTTCGGAGAAAGGTTTGAATCGAAGAGGGGAATGTGGGGATCAATACCTTGGGGGTCTTAGGCATCGAGGGTGATCAGGCAAGGGGCGCGACGGCGAGGCCTTGGGCGGCAACTTCAGCAGTGACGCGGGTGTGGTACAGTCGACGGAACTCGAAGACGACGGGCTCAGCTGGGGCACTGCAACGCAGGGAACGGCGGTGCGAGGATGGTGGTGGCCAGGGCGGCTTTTTGTGACGACGCAACGGCGAGCTAGGGCTAGGGGCGTGGCGGCTAGGGTTAGGGGTTTAAATCCCGCGAAGATCGGGCTTCGGTTCAGGAAAGAGCGTGGCGGCGCAAGGCTCTGTCGCACGTGCGGTTGTGGGAGCTGGAGGTAGGGGATGGTGGAGTGGGCCTCGCGTACAAGAGAGTGGAGAGGTGGGGATGGCGGCTGGGCCTGGCAGGAGGAGCTGGGCCGCGCGGTCTGTGAGAGGAAGAGAGAAGGTGGGAGAGAGATTTAGGCCTAGGGAGGTTTTATTCTCTCTTTTTTTTGTTATTTCTTTTCTTATTCACTTTTAATTATTTTGTTATACTGTTTTTTAATTTAAAATTTCAAATTGAGAGAATTCAGTTCAAATATTTTGAAATAAATGCCGTTTTACTTCATTTGAATCATTTCAAGTAAAAACATACTTAAACATCTTTTTCGTAGATTCCAAACATTGGGAAAACATCTGCTCTTTCCTTTTGTTTATTTCCTTTATATTTTTTCATCTTTGATTATAATTTCTTTTAGTAAATTATTTATAAATAAACAACAGAATAATTTATTTGAAAGATTTAAGACAATGTCATTTCATGCTTTCTTTGAAAATCCTTTCAAAATCGAATTTCCTAATAAAATAATATTTTCAACAAATCTTTCCGGAATTTTAAATTATGAGAAAGCACTCCTTTTTTTAATAGAATAAAACTTGCTTCTAAATTCCAAAAATTATTTTACTAGATTATTTCTGAAACAGTAAAATAATTTGAGGTAGATTCATTTTACTTCTAAGTTTCCAATTAAAATCAAAGTTCACAATAAAATCATGTTTTAAAGACATATTTTCAAAAATCAAAATTAGGGAAAGCACCTTTCATTTTTTTTATCATATAAACTTACTTTTGTAAAAGAAAAAAATAATTTTATTAAAGCAAGTTAATTATTCATCATAAACATTTAAAACTTTATTTTCAAGGAAATTTTGAATACTTTTAAAATTGAAATTAAATGAATAATAATTAAAATTATTTAAATAATTGCAAATTTTACTTTATTTTAGTGAAGAAAAGTTCAAATCCCCAAATTGAAAAACTTGGGGTGTGACAAAATCTGAGTTGCCGTCATTGATTTTATTGACCGAGCGAGACAGCATTGCCTCTGGAGAGGGTCAGATATAAATGTAAGGGCATTCACAATGTAGTACTAAAGTGAGCCATAAGCAATGAAATACTCCTTAAAATCAACTATACATATTGTGAAAGTAGGTAATAAGAAGGAGACAACAAAAGCTATCCATAGTGCTATTGCCAAGCCATAAGCCAATAGAATATTATTTTGCTATGGAAGAGAGTAGCCATGAGAAGAGAGAGGCAAATTCTGAAATAAATAAATTAATATAGAAGTTAATTTCAACATTGTAAGGGAAGCAACAAGAAAATACTACTTTGCAGTGGACCCCATACTTATGTACCGAATTGAAATAAGAATTATTGTTGCCCAAAGATCAAAACCTCTTATTGCTTGGAATAAGGTAACAAAGCTGAAAATCAAACGAGGTCTTGATGTATTGGATCTGAAATCGTAGAACACAGCTCTGCTCCTGAAGCACCAGGACAAATTTTATAATCGGAAAAATGTGCCATGGGTTAACATGGTATGGCAATCTTACTATGCTCAAGACAATATACCCCACACAACCTCAAATAAGGGATCATTTTGGTGGCATGATTTACTTCATCTGTATGACCACTTTAGAGAGGTTACTGTTGATAGTGAAATTTGACAGTTCGATCATTCAATAATTTCAGGTAGGTTCAGGAGCAAGAAGCATTCAGTAACTTTGGTGAGCTCAGTAATCTTCAGGATCAGAAGCAAAAGCGTTTGGTAATTTCTGGCTAGTTCAATAATCGATGGACTCAGTAATTTCTAGGATTGTAAGCAATGGTGGTTGGTGATCTCCAGAAAATAATGACCAAAAGGTTTTGGAGCTTGGCGTGAAGGCACCCAGGAAACAGATACTTACATCCTGGAAGATTAAGTTCAGGTTTCTTATAGATTAGGGGTTGGTTTAAGTTTGTTTTGCATTTGGTGTTAGGTTTAAAATTCAGTTGGAGTTAGTTGAGATAGGCTTTGGTACATAGGTGTATCCATCTGTAAATAATAATAAGTTTGCTTGAAGAAAAGATAGAATCAGAAATACATCTTGTTCAGTTTTTCATCTACTATTTCTTTATTCTCGTTTCCTTTGGTGTTTTGATGAGTAAAACATTCGTTCTTCTCCACGAAAGAGAGAAATCCTTTGCCGGTTTGTCTAGCAAATCGGTCGATCCGTTGTCGCGAAAGTGCAGCAATTATCTCATTGTCGTCCAGCGACGATAGCTTGGCAACAGTTACCTCCTGCTCAGTTGGTAATGGGACTAGAGTTATGTTCTGGTTAGATGTTTGGAATGATCTTTATCTGTCGAAACAATATCCTAATCTGTTCACATTCACCAAGAATCAGAAAATCTCGGTGGCATCTTTTCTGTCGGTTGAAGACAGATTAGGCAACATATTCTTGCCCCTATCTGCTCAAGCTCAGCACGAATATGAAGGACTTCAAAATGTTCTAGGAAGCTTGCACCTGCAAGATACAGACAAAGACAAATAGAACTGTACACAGAACAGAATTTTCCCTTGTGCCTGAAGCCGTCATGAAAATAGTTAAAACCGCCAAGAAAATAATTCCTGTTGGTGCATCATCATACAAAATCATACACCGGTCTGTCGCCATGGAATTTGCAATTTCGTGGATGTTGACTCTCAGGATCTTTTTTTCATGAGGGTAATCCGCGGCAGCCAGTCCCACGAAATATACGTACAATGTTGCCAGGTTTCTACAGACTTTATCGTGAGTGCTTTGCAATTTTCGTGAGTGTGCTCAACTGCCTGGAAATAGTATTTTCGTAAGTGTTCCAAGCTGCCAGGTAATTGCAATTTTCATGAGTCCGAAGCCGACAGAGAAATTCTAATTTCATGAGGGTCTGTGGCTGTCATGAATATGCTCGAAACACACATGAAAATTCTTCTGTATTTCTGGTAGCAGCGGTCACAAAAATTATCCTGGGCCACATGAAAATTCTTCCCATGTTATACAGATCACCATGAAAATGTTATTCATCACAAAAAATTGTTGCAAAGCCAGAATCAAATATTTTGCAAAATGATAGTTGCAATCACAGGACATATTTACAACTAAATCCGCTCCACAGCATACATATTCATTAACAAGTCTCAACCAAAGATAGTATAATTTAACAATTGAAGCTAGTTTGCATCATAAATATGTGCAGGACTACTAGATGGCTTCACAAGAGTAACAGACAAGCCATAGTTTAAGTCAGTACCAAAATATTAGCATCCATTAGTTACAAAAGTACTACTCTTGCATCTGTTCAGTTTGAACCAAAGGATGTTAATCGTGCAACTATCATATCAATCCATCACATCTTGATTATCGCTGATGAGGACGTCCCTTCATTTAATACACACAACGCTCCTTCACATACTCTAGTGGTCCAATCACAAGAGCTTATGCATGACAATTAAATTTAGAGGTGAGCTTGCTCTTAAATACATGCCTGCTTTTCTTTGAGAATAGATTGCTACCTAATGACTTTATTATGATTAAAAACATTAGAGAGAGTCAAAGAAAGCATAAAGAAGAACTTGGAGATGCTCAAGACCTGCAAGGCACGTTGAACCTCGGAAGAGATTCCATCCAACTCAGAGTCAAGTTATCCTCGGGTTCCAGAAGCAGTCTGTACTAAAATGGATGCCCAGGTCGTATTCGAGAATGTTCTAGATATAGATGGAAAGATAATAAGATAATCTTTCTATAGTCTCATCTTCAAATTCCACCGGAGTCAACTAGAATCTTTAAAATAAGATGACATGCAGAAACTGCTCTGGTGCTGCGACACTATCTTTGGCTCTTAGGTCGTGTATCTTTCCTAGGCCTATTAGTATTGAGGTTTGCCGCCTAAGGAACCCCTAAACTCTATATAAATAGTAACCACCATAGCTTTAGGTTTTTGCCTAGTTTAATTTGTTATCAAACAATTTCGTCGTTTGACTGTTTGTTGGGTTTTAACTTTATGAGTTTAATTTAGATTTCGTAATTGAGTTGCGTTCTTCCTTGATCATGCTTGTATTCTTTTATTCGCAGGCTGAGATTAGTTTTTTTGACGAGTTCAATCGTGTGTTGCACGGTTGATAACTAGAGAAGTGGTGTTGTGATTGTGGAGTTTGAATCGTATTGATTTGAGGTCAGATCGATTTTATGTTGCATCTTCATTAAATCGAGAGTTACCACGACCTGACGAAAGATCGGAAACCACCCACACATCAGCCACCATCTTCAGCATACATATGGCTGGAGCCGCCGGCGCAGCACATGTCATTAGCATCCATTTCAGTATTGTCTGCTTGTCATTCTTATCAATGCAAATTGGGGCCCTTGGTTTATCCATTTTCTTTCAACCTCAAGTGCAATCACATCAATGTTGTGTGACAACTATAATTTATGGAAATATGGAAGTTGCCAAAAGCAGCTAACGTGGGTCCAATTGTACAATTGACCAAAATTCTTTCTATCACCCACTAGCATATTCATTTGAGCAAATATTTCCTCCAATGTTAATTGCCTTGGTATATAATCAGACACCATTGTGTTCTTACAGAATGCATTAGCTTGAAATCTGAATTCACGATCCCTAGGTAGAAAACACCTATGGCAATCACGCCATGATGGCTTGTGACCATAACATAGATTATATGCTTCTATGAGTGCCCATCCCGAAAAGTTACCATATGCAGGAAAATTATGCACGGACCACATATAGGCCACTTGCATTGTAAAGTTTTGCTTCAGTGAAGCATCCCATGTCTCTACTCCCTCCCATATAAAGTCATTAATTCATCAACTAAAGGTTGCAATAGAATATTCAACTTCATTCCTTGTTGTTCACGCCCCGAGGCAACAAGGGCGAGGAATATATACTCTGATTTCATGATCGTGCACGGTGAGAGGTTTAATGGAGTAATAAAAACTGTCCAAGATGAGTATGAAGCACCAAAAGAGAATGGTTGAAAGCCATATGTTGCAAAAGCAAGACGCACGTTTCTTGGATCACTAGCAAAGTCTGGAAAGTCTTTATCAAATTGTTGTCATGCTTCCCCATCACAAAGATGAACCATTTTACCTGATGTAGATGGCTTGTGAGACCTCATTAGCTTTGATGTTTCTGCATGTGCATACAATTGTTGTAGTCTATCTTTGATGGAAAGGTACCACAACACTTTACTTGGTACTTTCTTTTGACCTTCCTCATAACGAGAAGTACCACAAACATCATACTTGTCTTTATTTTGATTATCTTTATAATAGAACATGCAAAGGTTATAGTAGACATCAATTTTGATATATGGCATACCAAGGCCCTCAAATAGTTTCTTTGATTGGTAGAAGTCCTTGGCAACTTAGATTCTGGAGGCAACAATTCATGGATTAACTCCAAGTTTGCTTCAAAGTGTGAAATTGACATAAATGTATTTCTACATCAAATCTTTTTACGTCTCACACAATTGTGACACACAGTGCAAAGACACTTAATGGTACCACCTTCAACAACATTAGGCATCGAGAATGTACAATCTAATAATTGGTTTGTGTTTTCGACTCAATCATTTAATGGAGCCTCTGTGCGAGACCAACCAGTATACATCCAATTATGGTCTGTCATTATTTGGTCTGTTTATAAAGTTGAGATAAATTACAAATTTTAGTTTCATAAATAACAGTGGTAAATATGAACGTTATAGTCATAATCACATTAGTATTAGCTACTAGTCCCTCAAAATACACGTTGAAATTAATCATCATCCACATCTGCACAGTTGCCATAGGGATTCAGTCTTACCTATTTTTGAAGCTATGAAGCAGTGCTGAGATCAATGACGAAGTCTTTTCTAGCACCAGCTCTTCTAGGCCCCATCTAAATTTGGAGCAGCAAGCTCGACGTAGGGCTGCAAGCTCGATGTGGAGCAGCAGCAATGTCCAAGGCCGATGTTGGCTCGACAATGACCTAGATTTGGGGGCGAGATGGTGAATCCAGCAGAACGAGGCACCTTCTGTTGGGGCTGTGAAACCTAGGGGTGGATTTGGGGTGGAGACACGAGATTTGGGTCAAGGATTGGGTGGAGACCTAGGCGTTGACCATGTCCTGTGCACATGCTACATGAGGATGGTGTGACAGACCGCCCCACGAAGAGATAATCCATCGACCACAGGATCTTATTGGGTGTCACTCGGCGAAGCGAGGACCAACAGTACAACTCAAGCACGATAAAATACATTACAAACTATTGATTAAGTTAATAAAATAAAAGTTTTAAAAGCGCAAAAGCGGTACCTTATTTAAACTGGAGTCTCTTGAAAACTAAGCATAAGATGATATTGAGCCCATACGATATATCTTCTAGCAGCACACAATAGCAGCGCAGCGAGCAGGGCTCCCAACGGACATTGCCACCCTCGAGAGTTGCTTCTGACAGTTGATCTAGAGGAAGAAGAGAGAAACCATCTGCACACAAAAACCACAGAGAGCCAAGCCCTGAGCATTCAAATGCTCAGCAAATCTTACCCGTCAATGTGGTCAACTACAGCCGACTCCAAAGATATGCTAAGGCTGACTCACTTGCGATAGCTGTTTGCATAAAATCAGCGCTAGCATAGTGGATCCTTATATTCAAGTTTTAGCGATAGATTAGGTTCACGGAAGATAAACTTGGTTTGCGTTGATTCTATATCAAACATGGTTATCAATCAATTTCTTATGAACTAAGCAAGCAAATTCATATTATTAATTAGGTTTACGTGCTTCCTCCGTTCTCAAATAACTGTCATTAGAAGGTGCAATGAAAAGTGGGAGAACGTGTAGTGGAGAAGAGAGAGATGTGAACAGAAAATGTATTGCAACTGCTTGGGAACAGAGAGAGTACATTATTACTACGATATGACACAGTGAACAAGTGGTACTTATTACTGTGAGAGCCAGCGATTATAATAGATTTACACCAGCCAGAGAAAACCCAAAATACATGACACGTACGCGCTTCCTGAAAGCTGTAGGTGGCCACCTTTCACAACAATACCATAGGGTCGGCCCGAGGCCTATCGCTCCCAAGCACGTGATCCTCTATGCGATCATCACGTCGGGTGTATCCATGGTTAGATCCAAAGCTTTTCTCTACTACCCCGCCGAAAGAAAGGTAGAGGGACGTCCAACCATTGCGGATATTGAGCTACATCGGTTTTCTGGGCCCAAAAACACCAGTATGTATTTGGTATGTTTAAACTTGTTCAATAGGGCCACACTCGAATCTGTCTTTAACTAACACAGACGGGGCTACCACCGCGAAAGCCCTGCCTTCTCCAACCCTTCTATACTCTGTCCCCGTCAATCTCAGGTTAAATCATGTGGGAGATAAAATAAGACATATAGCTCGCAAGTGAGGCTTCTCATTCACTCGACTTCTACCGTATAATAGAGCTCATAGCCTAGCTCTACATCGAGTTACATGTACCAATATAAACCTAATAGGGTTTAATATCACTATTATGCAATGTAGGGTTCCAAACAACTTCTACAACTTAATGCATGGTACATTAACTATACAATATATATTGATAAAATAAGAAATTTAAAAAGAGTTAATGCACCGGAGCTTTTCTGGGCTTGGAGCAAAGTTAGCACAAACAACAGAGAGATCTTTAGCAGCAACGGATGGCTCTTAAGCAACCAGATCCACCAGCTGGCCTTCCATGCCGCTTCCTAAATGCATGAAATGATATGCGGTGTGATTAGTTATGCACCTAATAAAATGCTTAAGTTTTTAATTTGTCATTGCATGTAATGATAAGTTCACATGCGATGATATGCTTATGAATGCACACGACAAGAAGTGTTATGCGAATGCGTTCAGGTGAATTGAGTTTATTAATTAACGTGCTATCTTGAATTTATATGGCAAAGTTTTGATTTTTATCTAAATTATGAATTTTCTATACTCTACTAAATAGTTCATAATAGGAAAATTACTTCTAAATTTAATTAATATGATTCTTGAAGGCATAAACTACAATTTTAGTGGCTCTTAATGTTAATATGGTTATAAAATAATTTTTGGACAAGTTTTACAATTTATTATTAAACTATGAATTTATAATGAATTAATCTCTATCTAACAGTAAATAACTATTTATAAATAATCTACATGAAAAAAAATTCTAATAAATTCTAGGGTGACATATATTCATGAGTAGAAGCTAGATATAAAATTTTCACATTTTATTAATGCATGAAATGATGATATGCATGCATGTATAATGCAGATTATTTAATTAATAGAATTAATTCCAGTGCATAAAATGCAACAACTACAGTTGCAAAATGTTCTACGTGATGAGAGAATTTCAACGGTATATTATTTGTAATTTTTCGAGCTCGGATGAATTAGTTATGAATTTTACAAGATTTAACGAGTTTTCTAGCAATTATTCATTGGTTTTCCGAAAGTAATGGAATTTGGACAACACGTGGCGATCTGTCAGCGCAACCGCACGATGGCGCACTGGGAACACAGCCGCAAGGGATCAGGCACCGCGGCCACAAGGGATCCTGAGACTAGATCGGGCTGGCCGATCGGCCAGGCCGACGCACAGCGGCGCCTCGCCGGAGGTGGCTGCCGGCAGCAGGGACGGGTAGATCCGGCACCAGCGCAGCCGCCGCGATGCAGGGAAGACAGGGGCGGGTTCGGATGGTGGGGGCCCTCACCGAAGAAGGCTGCCAGAGGCGAGCTGCGGAAATGGAACATCGGCGAGGTCGATCCGACGCTAGGAGCGATGAAACTCAAAGATTTCTTCACCTTGAGCTTCACCACAGTGAGGAGAAGGCCGACGCGGAGGTTGTCGGCGTGGAGGAGCAGAAGGTGGTCGTCGCCGGCGGGGTCGAAGGGTTCAGGCGTGCCGGTGACGGTTGTGCTCCTGTTCCCTACTAATCCGACCACGATTTCATCCAAAGAAAGGTTCAAAAGATGCGCAAGCTAGTAAAGAGTCCACAGTTGTAGGGAATCGAGCTGATCTCGCTGGAGCTCACTGGATTTGGTCGAAAAACGGCCGACGGTCCGAAGTCGCGAAAATTTGGGAAAATTTCAAATCCGGCCCCACGAACGAGGAGCGTGAGGGAGCAACGGCTCGAAGGGTTGGAGAAGCCTCAGGCGCAGCTGTTCGCAAGCTCACACGGGCAGAGATGGCTTGGTGGCCGAGCTCCACGGGCGGCAATGGTGGTGGAGTGGAACGGGAGAGAAACGAGAGAGAGGTGGAGGGAGCCGGCTGGGGGGGCTCTTGAAGAGGAGGACAGGCCAAGCACCGCCCCTCCTGGCCAATGCCTCGCCGGGAAGGGTTGACAGATGGGTCCCACACGTCAGGGAGCTCCTCCCCAGTCTTAGGGTGTGTTTGGTTGAGCTGTGAGCTGTGAAAAAGCAGCTGTGAGCTGTGAGCTGTGAAAAAGCTGCTGTAAAATATGAGCTGTGAGAAAGTTAAAAGCCGTTTGGCTTAAAACAGCTGTGAAGTTGTGAAACTGTAAGACAAATATATATAAGTATAATATATATAATATATATTATAGTTTATAATTATTATATAATTATAATTATATTACATAACTATAATAATATATAATTATAACATATATAGTATTATATATATTATAAATATAATATAATATAATATACAATATAGAGTATAACTATATAATTATAATATAATTATAGTTATATTACATAACTATAATAATATATAATTATATATTAATTGTAATTATATAATACATTATAATTATATATTACTAAAATTACAATTATACTTTTATTATAATTATATATAATTATAATAGTTATATAATTATAATTATATT
>BCLG01000005.1:163575-177279 GCA_001602295.1 Zoysia matrella | reverse complement strand
GCCGGCGGCGGATCCGGCACCAGCGCGGCCGCCACGATGGAGGGAGGACAGAGTTGGGGTCGGATGGTGGGGGCCCTCACCGGAGACAAAACTCGAAGATTTCTTCACCATGAGCTTCACCACCGTGAGGAGAAGGCCGGCACAGAGGTTGTCGGCGTGGAGAAGGAGCGGAAGGTGGTCGCCGGTGGGGTCGAAGGGTTCAGGCGCGCCGGTGACGGTTGTGCTCCTGTTCCCTGCAAATTCAACCACGATTTCATCCAAAGAAAGGTCCAAAAGATGAGCAAGCTAGTAAAGAGTCCACAATTGTATGGAATCGAGTGGATCTCGCCGGAGCTCACCGGATTTGGTCGAAGAACAGCCGGCGGTCCCAAGTTGCGAAAATTGGGGAAAATTTCAAATCCGACCGCACGAACGAGGAGGGTGAGGGAGCAACGGCTCGAAGGGTTGGAGGAGCCTCAAGCGTAGCTGTTCGCGAGCTCACACGGCCAGAGATGGCTTGGCGGCCGAGCTCCACGGGCGGCAATGGCGGTGGCCGAGTGGAGCGGGAGAGAAACGAGAGAGATGTGGAGGGAGCAGCTGGGGGGCTCTTGAAGAGGACGACAGGCCAGGCACCGCCCCTCCTGGCCAATGCCGAGCCGCGAAGGGTTGACAGATGGGCCCCATGTGTCAGGGAGCTCCTCCCCCAGTCTTAGTGTTTAAGCACCTTGTGCAAAAAGAAAAACCAAGCAAACCATCTCGAAACAAGTTGAAAATTGGTAGAGATGTCCTTCAACATGTGTTCTAGAAAATAACATGCACGGGTACTTTCCAAGTAGGATGGAAGATCGGGAATTTCGAATTAGGTCAAATGATATCAATTAACTAATTTCGGAGGTCTTAAAGAAATATCTACTGAGCTCCGATGTGAACAAAAATTGGTGGATATGCTCCTGACAAAATGTTCTAACATCCCACCATCTTGCATAGGCATTTTCACGAGGAATTGAAGGATATTGAATTTTGAAATTAGTTATCCAATAAGACTTATTTTTCTGCTGAAGACAGATCAGGTAACCAACTTCTAGGCTTTGGAAGAGTTACCTCCCGAACACCTTTCAATATGAAACTTTACAGATCAGTAGAACAAAGATATATGAACTACTTTTGTTTCGGAAACAAGTTGAATTTCAAATTGGATTTAATCCGGCAACAGTCACAATACAGCTGACTGTTAAGACTGACAATATGGTCAGCCAAGCTTATTGCCTAAGCAATTTGGGAAATAAAAAAGGAATAGTAAACAAGTCCTAAATTGCTCGAATCTTTGTAGAAAGTTTCTTCAACACGTGATCCCCACAATAAATCACATGAACAGTTTTCCTCAAAGAGATGTGGAAGATATAGATCTTTGAAAATGGTTAACTGTTAAGCAGACAAGAATCTGCTGGAAAACAGGTCAAGTAACCAATTTTCGAGGCCTTAGAGAAATATCTTCCTAGCTTTGAAAGTTTTGAGCTTTGCAGAATAATAGAATACCTCAAGGGGAACAACTTTTACTTTAGGTCGAATTCTATTTCATTCTGCAACAGTCATAAGGCAAGGTACTGGTAAGGCTCGAAAACTCATTTGGGCTGTTTTAGTTTGAATGAATCCCTATTAAATTTGTATAACTTCAAGTTGTTTAATCATTTTCAAGTAATATCTTTGTTTCTCATATCTTAACACTTTTATTATTAAAGTTTGGGTATTCACTCTTAAATTTGAGTACAAATGTAAAGTTGAATTATTGACATGGATTCCTTTCACCTGTGAAACTTTAAAATTTTAAATTTTTGTATTCCTTCAGAAAATTTCTCATTTCTTGACTTTGAGAAACACCAGGTTTTACAGATGGGGCGAGATGGAGCTTGGGGGCGAACTGCAACTTTGGGGCAAGTCGGAGATGAGGGGAAACCAGAGCACTGGAGCTTGGGGTGAGCTAGAGATGGAGAGAGAGAGTAGTCCTTGACTTTTGGGTACGTATGACCAGTTAAAGACGGTGCTCTCTGGATTATTAACCAAGTAAAAAGGTATCACCCTAGTAGTGCCTGGGTGCTTTTGGAGTTAAGTCTTAAATCATGTTTTGACTAGATTATGTGTATATTCATGAGACCAATTGTAACAACACCTCGCATTTAAAGTCTGCTTATCACCCAGCTCACATGTGAACGAGCTAGCGCATTCATACATAGCATATGTCTTACGCTTTTGGCCTCACTTCAAGTAAAAGGGTCAACCCGAAGGCGTTATGGCTGGAACAAAGAGGGTTATAAACTGGCCTTCACCTTCGTAAACAACTAAGGCGGGACTAATCCCGCCTCTTCACTTCACTTCAATTATGAGCCATTAAATCTTAAACCACGCATTAGAACTACAACTATAGGCTTGAGCTAGGGTGTTACAGACACCCGTTAAGGTCTGACGCCCTCGACAGCCTACCATTAAATGGCAGCGCATACATAAGATCCCCTCTCGTTGCAAAGCTGTGTTGTGAGACTGACCACACGCACGCACGCACATACAACAAAAGGTTTCGCTCTGATACCACTGTAACACCTCGCGTCTAAAGTCCGCTTACTACCCAGCTCCCACATGAAGCGAGCTCATGCATTCGTGCATAGAACCTCACTTGCGCTATCGGCCTAACTCGGAGATGCTATGGTTGAAATAATGAAGGTTATAAACTGGCCTTCACCTCCCTAAACAACCAAGGTGGGACTAATCTCGCGTCTCCACTTCACTTCAATAAAAGGCCATTAAGGTCTAAACCACGCATTATAACTACAACTATAGGCTTGGACTAGGGTGTTACACCAATTTAGGAAGTACATAAGGAACTTGACTTGTCCATATGGCTGTCACTCATTTGTAATTAGAATAGAGTATAGTAGTCTGATGTTTGTGACTTAGTTATTTCAATATGAGTAGACTTGCCTTGAATTGGTCCTTAGAATAAATTTCTATGCTGAATACTACTTTTACTTTGAGATAAATACGATACCTCCAAATACTCTTGGGTAAAGTGCTACAATCGTAATTCCGTGTGCTTTTGAAATTAATTCTGAACTTAGTATGAATTTAGCATGGCTAGTAATTATGTCATCTTCATTATGACGTTAGAAACACCAATCACGGTGTTGTGGGTCAAAGGGCACGGCCAGAACCACCAAAAGAGGGTCAACCGACCTTGGATTGGGTCGTATCAGCTCGATCTTCATCCTAGTGCTCCTTGGTGGGCCCTAGGTCTTGCACAATGTGTAAATGTTTATTTTGAGCATGTTTACTCCCTTTTATGGGGCAAGGAATTCATGTGCTTGCCCCTGATTGGTTGGAAATGTATTTCCTCCATTTGTTGCTTGTGCTTTCCCTCAATTCCAAGTAATAACGTGACCTACATGCATAATTTCATAGACACCAGTGAAAATAGTTAGTAATAAAACCCTACCACTATGTTGGTTTTCACTTGGATGTCTTTTATGCAGGAAATTGATGATCAAATATGAGATTTAAGGATCATCACCAGCCCCTATATAAGAACGCACCGAGAGCACTTAGAGATGAATACACAACACAGATACACAAGGGACACAACGCATCCCTAAGGTTCTTGCTCGAGCAAAATTCCTAGCGCCCTTGCAACCATCCACGATCCAATGCTCTTCGAGGCCAATACATTCATCGCCATTATTGGACGTAGGGTATCACATCTTCCTTTGTGTCTCTCAGTAGACTAAGTCACATCAATAAGTAGAACCATCGCCTCCACATCACAAATCTCAACTGATGATGGTATGAAACACCAACACAGTTCACATCAAGGATGGAGCCAACATGTGCTACCATTTGATCTCCTAGTTAGTCCACACGATGGTAATCAATTGTGGATCTGCCTTTATTAGCTAATGATGATGAGTTATTAAAAGTTGATGACGAACCATGAGTCGGTAATTCCATATTCACGGATAAACCATCCTCGGTAATTGTCATGATATATAATGTCAGAACATAGTGTAAAGATACGTAACTAACTATCTGTCAATAATAATATTAGTTGCACCCATATATAGCCACCCATCAAGGAGTTGCTTTCCTATCCACCCCCCACCCCCACCCCCCACTCTTCTAATCCAGATGCCACCACTCTGATGAGCAATGCCACTTCTTCAGCCCCCGCTTCCCATCCATCTCCACTCTCCAATCGCCGGTAGTGTCGCCGTGCACCACTACCCCAATTGGCAGGCCCTCACCTGGCCTATCGTCCACGCCTCTCTCTGAGTGCTGCCCCAGCATTGTAGCCTTCCCTGCCAACCCAGCCTTCCTCGACTCCGATGGCACTGCTCTGCCCTTTCTCAACCTGGATAACACTGCTCCACTACTCTTTGATCTCAACCGCGCCACTCCTTCCCAGTTGCCCATCTTCATGTCACTACACCGTCGTTGCTTCTCGCTTCATCCCACTGCCCCAACCACCCCCCCCAGACCACCACCACACACACCACCAATAGTGTAATTTCTCTAACCTTCCTACACTCATATTTAGCACATCATTTCATTTTGATGAGCTGAATTATATCAGTCCGACCGGATACATCACTCTCCTGAATGCATCCACCAGAACCCACCAAAATCGAACCCAAATCCCAGCTCCCATCTTCTTAGCTGACTCGTATCCATCCCTGAGTGTCAGATCTACAAGAGGTTTGAGGGATTTCAGCTTGAGAAGCGCTCAAGGAACAGATTCTCGTCGACTGCAGAGGAGCCTGAGGATGGAGCACGGAGCTGAAGCTTCTGCATAGAGGGAAGAGTAGGAAGATGGAGCAAGCAGGGTCGCCGTCCAGGGACTGCAGTCAGTTGGTCCCATCAACATTTGGAGGGGCAGCTCAAGCGGAGGAGCTCAGAGCCCTTTAGGCAGCTCTCTATCCTGAGCACGGGCGACTTGGTCGATCCTATGCCGAAGTCGTCCGGAAGGGAGCATCGGCCAGACATCTACGCTCGTCAACAAGACTAGGGTGGCTGGATCCATTGCTGATGACTCACCATCGACGGAATATGGAAGAAGGGGATAGCTCTGTAGGTCCAAAACTTAGCTGGAGAGATGGCCTAGCATCCCAACCCAAGGTGTTCAGTAACATCAGCAAGTCTGAAGAGCCATTTGTGCGCTACACTGCACCATCGCCGGCTGAAGGAAGAAAGACTCGACGGAGACGAGAGGTACTGTTTATAAACAGTCCTAGAGTTGTTTTCTTTCACAAGGATTCACCACCGGCATCTGTTGGCTGCCTGGACTTGCCCCACCCAATTGAAAGTCTCAACAGTTCATGGTCAAACTGCAAGCTCAGGTCTTGTCGTAAGCAACCAAAAGCTTTAGTCCCGTAGACCTTCACACGGAGTGTGCCTTGGGAGACTGGGACTGGCACCATGCCATTAGCTACTCAAACAACTTCTTGCTGCTTTCAAGGGTCTGCTCAATCTCCATCAAATAGAATCCAAGAAGAATCCAATCAGACTCCTTGGCAACGAGTGAGAGAGTGTTACTGGTGGAGGAAAAATATAGCAAATTTTTCATCTGCTAGGCATAAGAATTCAACAAAATTCAAAGAGAAAGTGGGAGATCGTTGCTTCAACTGTCTAGCTCGTGGTCACAAGGTGGCACAATGTAGAGGCCCTACTAAATGTTGGATGTGTGGTGGCAGTGTTCACATATCTTCCCATTGCATAAGAAAAGCTTTACCAGGGCTACGAGATGGTCAAGCACAGAGGAACTCTGCTAGCGTCCGGGGCCATAGCAATGTCTGGTACAGAAGTGAGGCTTCTAACAAGAGGCAGCTTAGCGAAAAAGGTTGTTCACCTCATCCGTCGAGATTTATTGAACAGAGAGAAGAAAGTGGAGCTGTGCAAATATGATAAGAGGCCCAAAGAGAAGCAGCCCAATAAATGGCACTTTTCTACTGAGACATGTCAATTACAATCCCCAGAGAAACATGATCTTGGGACTCATGTTGAGATAGAACCGTATCAGTATCAAGCTACTGCAGGGGTGAGATCAGGGTCAGATACTATACTAATAGTTCCACAAGAACACTACTACCACTCAGCAGTTGGAAGCTTGGATGAGCTCAGTAGCTAGTACAAGGAAGAAAACCTCACTGCCTCAACAGGACAGCAGAGTTTCGGATGACACGAGAACCCCTTTCTCTGTTGAACAGTTGCCAGAGATTACCTCACCAAAACCTAAGATGATGAGCCTGCAACGAACCCAAGTATTGGCAGATATGAAATCTTGGAGTCAGTTGTGGAGGGGCCAAAATGAAGACAACTATGTGCAAAAAAGCGAGGCTCTTAATGCCGTAGAGAAAACAACAAAAGATGGTGATGAGTTCTCCTGTGAAATAAGCCCTGATGTGATACCACATAGCCAGAACACTCCCTCCGAAAAGATGGATCAATCTACAACAAATAATCATGATGCTAAAGAGACAGGGACAGATAACCTCTAATTCACACACTCTAGCGCTGCTGTTTCAGAGCCCCATATCAAGCCAAAGCAGACGAGGAAAGCTATTTCGCTTGCTGAGATAGAGAAAGAAAACAATATCTCCAATGTGCTAAAAAAATTCAAAGAATCTATCACTAAACCATTGAAGCCTGTTCTGCTCCATACACCTACCTCCAAACCAAATGCTAAAGAAGAACAAAAGGTAGAACAGAGACACAGTCCAAGATCCAAAACTAAGCTGAAGAAGCAGAAGTCAATTATCATGATGGATATCAAGTCTCTAGAGTCGGACGTAAATGAGGCAGAGCATGCAAGAACTGATGATCGAAGCGCAATGGTCATAATGGTAGGTAACAGCCAAAACCCTTTACAATGGGATCAGAAGCGCAGTCGATCACTTACTCATCTACTCGGTATTCCCCAACATGATCAGCAATTAGTCACATTCATGGTTACTGACACACTAAAAGAGCAGATATCAACTACTCCCTCCATTTCATTTTATTTGACGTTTTGGAGACGGCACGGAATAAGAACGAGTTGGTGGTTCATTTAAGTCCATCGCAGGCAGTCCACAGTGGGATCCCCTCCTCCCACCGGCCACCGCACTTCGCAGACTTTGGGTTGGACGAAAATACGGAGCCAACGACAACATCAACGAAGGTGATGCAGATACCAAAGCCGCTACTGATGGCAACGCAGCCGATGGCGCCGGAGCCCCGGCCCCAAGCCTCAACCTTCTCCGCCCCGACGCGACGGCTCCGCGGCCTCGAGCTGCGACGCCCTTCGCCCCAGGCTGCGACACCCCCGCTCTATGATGCGACGGTTCCTTCGCCTCGGTTGCCCAGGTTGAGACGAGCAAGGCCATGGTGGGAGGAGATTGGGGACATCGCCTCACTATGTATGGGTTTGGGAGGAGATTGGGGAAGGGGAGGAGCGGCGTCGAGCTCGCACAGGAGGGAAGGAGCGGCGCCGAGTTCGCACAGGAGGGGAGGAGCGGCGCCGAGTTCGCACAGGAGGGGAGGAGCGGCGCCAAGCTCGCATAGGAGATTGGGAAGGGGAGGACCGGAGGAGCTGTGCTAGGCACACCGCATATGAGGAAGGAGATTGGGGAGGCGAGAACAGGAGGGGCTCTATAGAAGATCCTGTTTCCATGTTTCCATGAGTTTCGAGGCCGGGCGTTGCTTAGGAAGTCGAGAACGTCAACTAATATGAAAAAAACTCCAACGTCCAAAACGTCAACTATTTTGAAATGGAGTAGTTACTACCTAGATGAAGGTCCATCCAACTCTATCCCTCCTATCCCCGCTGCAGCTGTGGAAGTGATCAATCAGATCAGTAAGACTGATTTGATCAACATTGTCAGATATTTTATGCAATGGCCAATAATTGTTAGACAAGGACAAGATGAAACTGCAACCTCAGGGATAGAAAAGGAGACTAATGTTAGTAACATGACAGACCCACAGATCATATTCCGAAATACTATGGACATGCCTCTTGCTCCCGCTGTCTTGCAGACTCCATCATCCAACGGGAATGAAAGGAGGAAGCCCCTAAAACCGAGATGCCCAGAAGTGTCTCACGTCCCAAACAAAGGAAAACGCTTTGGAAATCTGTATGAAAGATAGCCCAAAAGAAGATTGCAAGGAGGTGGTGCATTGTTGAAGGGACACAAGAACTGGCAATACTTGCAATGCAACAATTTCTAGCTGTTTCCAAGAAGCCGTTTTCACATGGTGCTATGGAGGCCTTCAGAATATTATCTTAGGTTGCACAGAAGAAAAGAAAGAAGAAAGTGTTCATGCTAGAAACTAACAAGGTGAAAAAAGTGCAAGTAGGTTAACACTAATGTAACTTATTTGATCCCCTTAGTTGCCCAGATGTCTTAAATGAGTTCTACAACTCAGGAATTCTTCATTTACCTGCCACATTGTTTGGATTCTTGCATGCCGATGTCTCATGGACAGCATAACTCTTCAATATACCATCATTTCCTGCAATGATGTCAGAGGCCACTGTAACTAGGCAAGACAAGAGAGAGAGTGAAGCAAATCGTAAGTTGATGATGCTATATCTCCAGGCAACCAAGCTGACTGGAATTTACGGTTCAACCATCAGTGACCAAGCTGACAAGTTTGGAAGGAGAGGAACAGTTGGATCAGTGAAGACAGATTTTCTATCTACCGGTGGCCTCCATAGTTGTTGAAAGCATCGACTAGCAGTCTCAAAGTTCAACAGCTGAATTCGACCTTGTTTATCATTTGTTTTTGCTCTATTTTCCTCTGTTTCTTTTACCTCGACTTGGTGATGACCAGGGTCAGGCCTGGCATTCCTGCTGGGTTAGATATTGTAATCTTAGGTTGTATCTCTCATTTTCTTCCTTAATGAATTGCAGCGCTCCTGCCTTATTTCAAAAAAAAATTATATCAGTCCATATTTCTTAGTACAGTTCTGCATGTTTGAATGTAAGTATGTTTTATGCAGTCAAACTGGATTGTAGCTTCTTATGAAATCTATAGCTGAAGGTTAGATGAAATAAAAACGCTGTTGTTTCTAACTGGTTATAAGCTAGATATTAAATATGAGAATGGGAGCAAGGAGTGACAAGTTGGTGCTGGATTTTGTCTACTGGATCTTGTCTGAAGAAGTTCGAATCTATGGCAATGAAAGGTATAGACTTCAGTATGCTTTTTTTTGGCTCTTATCATCTCTGTATTGATTTTCTTCATCACCAATTTATGCTAACTTAACTTTGGAGTATGCTTGGTCACAATCTCTTGGCTCAACTACTGTTTGCTTGGTCACGCTTTTTTGCAGAAGTATTGGGCATTGATAAGCAATCTGATGACATGGAGCTAGCATTGTACAAATATCTTGTGGGTTTGCAAGTGTTGTGCAAGACAAACATGATGGGATGCAACATCGTTGCACTTTTGTAATAGAACCTACCTTGATGTTTTCAGCTATAATGACTATGAGCATTTGGCTTAGAATTATATTGCCTTTTGACCATTTGTCTGTACTCGCTTTGTTGCCTTGTGACAATTGCTTGTAATCACTAATATATGAATGTGATTTTAATTAAACTAATTGTTATAAATTGATCAATGTCACTGTACATTACTTCTGTGCATGTTGATTGGTTGCGAACAGAGGTGTGATTGTTAATGATAATTATTTGTGGGATTAGTGATAATAATGGGGTATATATTTTATGATAATGTGAATTGTAGGCTATGGACTATAGGTCAGTAATTTCATTAGTAGCAATGCACCATCGATGGCTAATTCTTTGACTCTACTGCTGATGATTGTTCAGTAAAAAGATGTGTGCCACTTATAGGATAGATAGTATAGGTTGGTAAAGATTTTTACCGACATATGGTACGTCGCTATAATTTGGTGATAGTGATTCATGGTGTAGCGAAGACGTGCTTTTGCAACCGGAATGCCTCTGATTGTCGAGTGACAAGAGCACTCGGTAAAGGGTCAAAAACACATGGCAAACGGCAAAGGGTCAAAAACACTTGGTAAACACTTTGTCGAGTGTCACCCACGGCATAGGCCACTCGGCCTATCTTTTGACGGCAAAGAGCCATTTGCCGAGTGTTTTTACTCAGGCACTCAGCAAAATCTAAGGCACTCGGCAAAATATGTTTTCAAAATGCATAAAATTATTAAAATCAGCTAAAATCACATATATATCACATCACAGGCAGTTTATATAAACCACAAACATATAGATCACATCACAGGCAATTTATATAGACCACAAACATATAAATCACATCACAGGCAGTTTATATAAACAAGTCTCACACAAAACACAATAAACATCTATCATATTCTAATAGCTTTACACATAGTCCAATAGCTTCACACACAGATCAACTGTGAGGCCACTGCGGCGTATGAGGCGATTGATTCGATGCCGCATGATTCGATCTCGCCGATTGATTCTGTACGAAGAAGAGATTGTATATGTTAGACAAGATTTAAAGTAGAAACAAGCAACTTAAAACATTCATACTCATAGGAGTAGTTGCAGGAGGAGGTGGAGGAGGGAATAGCTCCGGTGGCAGAGGTTGACCCATCCTCTCGCTAAGACTTTGCATCCAGTGGAACATCTGCTTCATCCTCTGCTGCTCGGCCTCTTGCCTCTGCCAATCGGCCTGCATCCTCGCCGCCATCTCCTCCCTTAGCCTCCTCTCTTCTGCCAGCTTGGCCTACAATATTTCACCTCAATGTTACAATGCAAAGCAAAGGTATGTAAAAATCAAAGAACGACGAATAAAATAGAAGTAACCTAGAGTGCCTCCATCCGGGACTGTGCAGTGTCTGGTCGTGGGTGTATGGCCGGGCTTGAACTCATGCTCTTTGCTCGAATCTGAGAGAGTTGGAGTAGTGGCCGTGTCGAGTGTGCTGTCGTCAATCCAGCACCACCTGTTCTTCTTGCCTCCTCCTACCCTCATGACGACTTCTCCATCAAGGTTCTGGGTGCTCGGATCGTACTCTTGTCTATGGACCTCTCTTGCCATCTTAGTGTACTCACTGAGGTGACTGTGGATGGTCGCATTGCTGTATGCCGAGGGCGGGTCCTCCGGGTTGTAGTCGACGTCGGATGTCGCCTTGCCCTTGTGGGCCAAAGCCCATGCCTTGAACTGTGAGCAAGACTGGCCACCATGTGACGAGGACTGTGAAAAAAATAGAAAGATGAGTAGAAATTATGCAGAACTGAGTGTTATAATAAAGAAATGAATTCGCGTACCCATCTAACCGCGTATTCGTCGAGGCTTAGGTTGCCTTGATGATGTGGTGCACTTAGCATCATCAAACGACGCTCTCGACAAGCGTTATGCATCTCCTCCCACTTGGCGATGCACCACTTATTCACCATCTCTTTCCAGCACTGGAGATGCTGGGCGCATCACCACGGAGGCGCCTACACGTCATTAAGTATACGACATATAAGAAGATCAAATTAAGCATACTAAATCTAAAAAAAACAGTATTAATGTTTTATATTTACCTGCAGGTATTCTTCTCAGGTCATCGTCATGGTTCTTGCTTGAGTTTTGGTGATCTTCGTGCCAAGGTACGTAGCATGCTATGTTACAATGGCCTAGATGCGCGCCTCGTAATGCATGTTCTTAATGAGCTTGACACAGGGCTTGTGAGCCACAATAGTCGCTTTAGCCTCGCATTCGTCCTGGCATCTGAAGAAATATTGCATATAAACGCAATGTATCCAGTCATTATTTAGCAATGTCTAATGAAAACTAAATGTAGTGCGAGGAAGACTTACCCACAGCTCAGCCATCACCCGCTCCGCCTTGTTGCGAAAGGCCCTGCCATCCCGATCTGGTACATCAGGAAACCCGAAAAGTGTAGCCTGCACAAAAGACTAAGGATGTCATTGACATGGCGTTTATGATCACCTGCAGCCACAAGCGTCCAACCTCTGCCCAAGTGATTAAGATAAATTATTAGTTTTTATTGTGATTTTCAACATATCAAATGGAAAATGAATGACAACATCTTAAGTTACTTACCTAACCCCAGTGGGTCGAATTAGTGGGCGTCTCTCATGAGGTATCGGTCGGGTCGGGAGGGTAGAGGGATCTCGCAACCAGACACCCGACGTTCCAGAGGAAGCTGAACCCCCTGTCGTCTCCTTCTGCTCCTCCTGCTTCTCATTCTGCTCTTGCTCCTCCTGCTCCTCATCCTCCTCCTGCTGCTCCTGCTCCTCCTCCTGCTCTTGCTCCTCCTGCTCCTCCTCCTCGGGCGATGACGGAGGTACAGGCGACGGTGGAGCTACAGGTGCCTTGCCTCTCCCTCGACCTCTGCCTCCACCCTTTCCTCGACCCTTACTGAACCCCTCAGCTGCATCAGAACCTCTTTTATACAACGATTTTACCTTTCTGAAACCGCCCACCATCTTTGCCCAATCACCCGCAATTAAAAAGAGTAAACTAATCAGCACAGATAAACAAAATCTATTTAGAATGAGATGCAAAAAAGAAAATTAGAAAATAACATAGTATTAAAAAAGAAAATTAATTATTAGTACGGATCATACATGTATTAAAAATAATGATAATGATCGGGATTAGCTAGATCGTAAGTCTCATCATCACTATCACTAATGTCAATATATTGTACCTGTGCTCCGAAGGAGAAATGGTGTCATCACTGTCATTGCCTAAATGTAATCACTGAAGTAATTTTAAGTCCTTCACATTATGAACCTCATCTTCAGCGTCCTCGTCGACAACCCTTTCATTGTCTACTTTCATTCCGATCGCTTCGGTTAGGTCTATCTCAAAAGTACCTTCTAGCTCATCTTCTTGAAAGAACTCTCCGTCATATGTGTTTGGGTCTATATTGTAATCTTCATTGTTTGGGACTGGTAATTTACCGTATGGAGATACCTTATACACAACATCCCAACTCTTAAGACGGTCGTCGGTTTGGCACAGGTATGAGAGATAATAAACTTGTGTGGTCTGTTGAGCCACAATACAGACATCGTCTCCTGGTAAGACGGATGACTGTCGAATTTTGACTAGCCCAAGATTAGAGTTCTGTCTCACTACTTCAGGATCAAATCAATGGCATTTGAATATGAGAGGATTAAGAGGTTTGCAACCATGAAACATGAGTTCATATTTTTTTCAATTCTTCCATAATACTCGACCCCATCAAGGCCTTGCGTAAATACTCTAGTATTTGTCGTTCTTCGATTGGGCCGACTATGCTCATGTCTTGTTGTATGAAAGCGATATCCATTCACGTCATAACCGGTAAATGACCTTACCCTATGGCACAGCTGTCGGCGACCTGTCTCAACTCGACACTCATAGACGCATCGGTTTGTCCCTGCAAGATCAACCAGGATAGTTCATTATATTATTTACACATACGAGCAACTTGTAATGTCAAACTAATTGGACAGTAACTTCTGTTTGAACCAAGACATAAAATCGGGTATTCTATTTCTCGCACCCTGTCTAAGAAGTGTCTCAGCTTCATGCGGGGTTGGTTCCTATGATTCACGCCAGAATTGATGATGAAATTCCCGCATGTACGGCTCCACTTCAGAAAGGTTAGTCAACACATATAGCATGATAGTGCGCCACTCTTCATGTTTTAAGGTCTTATGGGGGGGGTGTCGGGCCGGAGCCGAG
>BCLG01000005.1:138167-160622 GCA_001602295.1 Zoysia matrella | reverse complement strand
GAGCACGAACTCCAAGGTGAACTTGGTGGTTGTGAAGCCGAGGGGATCGATCCCTAAGGCTTTGTTAGGTTTTGTTTGAGGGGGAGTGAAATAGGAGAGAATCAATCCATACTTGACTTGTGATGGATTGAATCCCAGTCAAACCAACACCAATTCACGTGTGTGGAAGGAGAAACGAACGGTGCCTAAATGAGGACGAGGTGGTGGAAAAGTGCTTGGAGAGGTGCGTGCAATTTTCCCAGGCACGGTGGCCTTCACGGGGTCTAAAACAAACAAAATGGGTAATTATCGATCCCACTCCCACTACTAGTATTTCATTATTATTACCATTAGCGTTAGAAGACCTTGTACCAAACACCACCTTAAATCTAACAGGTGCCTTGTGCTACCCATGTCGAGTGGGCAAACAGGACGCGCCCCGTCCACCCTTGCAGCAGCCAGTGGCCGTCCTCGCTGAGCAAGAAGTCTTTGTGGTGCTTCTTAATTTTGCTCGCCAGTTCCTTAACGATGTACGGTTTCAGTGGTATCTGCCTCAGACCTGCCCGTTGATTCCTCGCCTGCCACTGCGTGTACTTTTCAGGGTGCTGGACCACGTTCACACCCTCGGATGCAATGGCATTCACAGCATATCCTCCAAACAATTCCTGCTCCAGCACCACCCGCTGCTTACTTTCCCGCGGGATCGTCGCATCCAACATGTCAAATAGCGCCATGTAATAAAACAGCGCACCCCTGAATCGCGACAGGAAGGAGGTGCCGTATGTGCAATTGACAACGTTCTGGATGACGACTGCAGGCCTCATCTTCGCGATGTTGCTGAGAACGGCATCCCTGGGGCACGGGTCATCAAAGAACACGCTCTCGTCCATCAAGGTGCTCAGGTTAAAGTGGTCGTTCACGATTAGCACCTCATTGCTCTCTGTATCCAAGTCTTGGATGCAGACGTCCTCCCATTTTTTTCTGATCGTATGGAACTTGAAATAGCGCAATCCAAGCTCAGCGGCCCACTTGTGAAGACGGCTCCCTGTTTCTTCCATCTGCTCTTCTGGATAGAACCAGTGTCCAGGGTGGTTTATGGCGGTTATTTTCACCTCTGGAGAGCCTCCTTCCCTGTTTGCCAAGAGTTCGAGCAGGTCTGCCCAACGCAGCTGGAATGCGTAGTCCAGACCGTAATCCACAATGTGCACCTTGCTCTTCCCAACAATTGTGTCCACGATGGTCTTAACTGAAAAACAGAGCGCCACCTTGTCGAAGGAACATACACTCACGTACAGCTGGTAGGCCTCGAGGTACTCCACAGTCGATGGTGGCTCCCCCATGCGGAACTGCCAAAGCTGGGTCCCCGTGCCCGCTAGACGTGCTTCCAACCCCTTGGCGAAACATCGAGCTAGTCTCTGAGTGGCATTTCCTGTCGTCGATGCATCTTGCTTGATTTGATTCAGCAACTGCCATGCGCTTGCGTGGTTGTTCGCTGCCACCGCCTGCGCACAATGAGTTAGCAACGTGGGTAGGTCGACCACAACCCTCGCTGTGTTGCTACGATCCTTCCTTCTGTCCTCCTCCGCTTCGTTAGCCATGGTGATGCGCAGCTTCTCCATGTCCCTCACGAACTTCTCGCATCCTTGCAACATCATGCGATCTAACATCTCACTGGCATCATCCCTTTCTGCTTGCTCTTTCGTCATTGTCATAGGTTCGTCGGTCATGCTTACAGCTGCCTCGTCCTTACTGTTGTTTGTCCTGGGGCCACCATGGTTGGTGCTTTCCCTGAACAACTGACTCACCAGATCGTCCTCTCTGAAGCAGCCATACTTTGGTAAGAACGTCTTAGCCTCTTCCATGCCCCTCAAGAATGCCCCCACAGCATCTGCTCCCTTTGCAAAGGCCGACTCTGCTGTCATTTGATAGCAACTTCCATCTTGCATCAAATCCATGGGCCCTTCCGTATTGCCCATGTCTGTACCAAAGGATGGGTCAAAGAGAATTTCGGCAAAGGGCTGCTGTACCCGGAGTAGTGCAGGATCGTCGGAGAGCTTTTCTTCAGTGTCGTCTTCCATGAGCATGCGCGAGATGTGAGGGAGCATCATCTCATTAGGGAAAAGCCACCCCTCGCCGTACGCATCTGGCAACGGGGGGAGATCAGGGCAAAGTGATGGGGACGGTGGTGACTGCTCCATGAGACAGTGCACGAAGAACTCCTCTGGGGTGGGCGTCATGGTGATCGGCAAGTAGTTTTGGAGCTGTAGCTTTTGGTTAGCGTATTCGTATGTAGGCGACGGGGCTTTTAGTTGCTACTAGTGTGTGATGGTTCCAAGAATCTATTTCGTACAGAGAGCAACCAACGGCGACTCCAATGTTTCTTGGATAAAGGAGACGAAAGCTAGCGGTAACTCCAATGTTGCTTCGACAGCGACGGCAAAAGCTAGTGCTTGTACTAAGAAAACGAAGAAAACAATTTCATTTACTTACGAAAAATGACAGCAGGAAAGGTAAGATCTCAATAAACTTTAGTAGACTAATAAAAACGAGCGATGACGAAAATGGAGAATAAGAATACAAAATAAAGTAAAGCCTGGGCACTAGTTTTTTGACAGTAGCTTAACCAGATAAAATCTGGTGGTACATAAAGCCAGATATCTTCAGAAAGCTGATCAACAGATTTGGTCAACATATGTGCTACCTCATTACAACGCCTATTAACATGGATAAAGGAAAAATTAACAGAAGAAGAAAGCTTCATCATCTTGATGTACTGGACAGTGATCCCTGTATGCGAATAATCCATTTTCCTTAATCGAATCTTGTTGATAAGGGAGAGACAATCATATGCCACTAAAATTTGATCATAGGAAGCTCCAAAGCAAATAGTACTGCTCGCCTGAAAGCAATAATCTCGGCCAATTCCGGATTCGTAATCTTGTCTATACCTTGTCTACCGGCAGCCAAGAAATTCCCGTTGTGATCTCTGACCACCACACCCAATCCCATTCGCTGTGCATCCTCGAAAACAGCAGCATCTACATTTACCATTACCCATCCCTCCGGTGGTGAAACCCAATGATTTGGTCTCTTAGGTTCACACCTGCGGGAGTGTTTATTTCATAGCAATGCTGCATTATCATATCAACATATGCTAAAAAAAATTTTGACTACACCAAAAGGATGCGCTTCGGTTTCTCCAGTTCTCACTCCATTTCTAGCCTCCCAAATATGCCAAAAGGAAATAGTTAAAATCGTGGCCTCCCTCTTCTTACGACCACTAAAAAATCAAATACCCAATGTCATTCTGAACAGAGGACTTTTTTCTTGGTTGTGAAGCCACATCTTTTCTTTAGTTCCTTACATATCACAGCGACATACTAACATGTAAGAAAAGTATGAGCAAGTTTCTCCTTTTCGCCACAGTGACAGCATGCCTCTAAATCTGTTATACTCCTGTTTTCAACTAATGGCCTATGGGAAGACAATTGTGGACAAACCTCCAAAAAACAATTTTCATTTTAGGTGGCGCTATTATGCTCCAAAGTAATCTCCATTCTCTTGTTGTGTCTATTTGAACTGAATTCTCTCCCTTTCCTTTGACACTCATTTTCAGGTGAACAAGCTCACATTTCCCCAGGCTGATTTAACTGTATGAAAACCTGATTTGGTTTGGAGCCAGGAGAATGCAATCGTGCACTCTATTGTAGCTCAAGGGAATAATTAAAATCCTCTCTACTTCAGTTGGGTCAAAATAGGCTCGTATTAGCTCTTCATTCCATTGTTTGCTGGAATCATCAATTAGGGCGCTCACTCAGAGATCTTCTGGAATATAAACCCTGGGTCGGAGTGTGTCACAGCAGGCGATCAAATAAAGTGGTGAACGATGGCACTGGTGGTGATTCAGAAGCCATACCACAGGATCAAGTTCAGACATCGAAAAGTGAGATTGCTGCTACTAATGCGCAAATGGATCAATCAAAAGTGCTTGCTGATATCAATAGTATGATGAAGTCATTGCTGCCGCAAGCAATGATCCTGATGCAGCAAGCATTGGCAGTGCTTGCAGGGCAGGGGAAGGTGCAGGAGAACAGGCCATCGTTGGAGATGATTGAGGAAAAGGAGAAGCAACATTGCGAGACCAAGGTTATCTCTCAGCTGGACATACCTGAATCCTTTGTCCAGGGTGTAGCTAGAGGTGTTATGGGCAGTGGTAAACCGCCATATTGATACTGGTGCCTTACAAAAGGCCATACAATTCAAGAATGTGTCGAGGAGCTTTTCTGTCCAGCATGTCAGAGCACGGAACATGCAAAAGGGAGGTGCCCTTTATATAAGATTGCTAGCAAGTTGTATGCTATTCCTTGTGGGTATGCAGTAGAAGGCCTTGGATTTTATTACATCCCAAGTAATATGAACCTGAAGTCAAGGAATGATGCAAGGACTGCTATGATCAAGGTGGTTGATGGAGTTCTCACTGCAGATCAAGTGATTGCAGAGATGCAAAGGCTCATCCCTGGAAGGTGGAATTCGAAGTGGGAAATGCAACATATTGGCAACAATGCTTTCAGGACCACATTCCCATCAAGGATGGAATTGCTCCGGATGATTGAATGGGGCACCATAGAGAGGAAGTTTCACCTAAATTGCTTTCATGACCACATTCTCATCCCTGGAAGGTGAACTATTTTGTTTCGGAGAAGCAAAGGAACATGCAGACCAATATACACAATTATTTGGATGTAAACAAGGCTCCTGACCTTTCAGATATTTAGGGATTCCTATGCATTTAAGAAAATTGAGTAATGGAGGCTGGAAAACAATAGAAGAAAGGATAGAAAAGAAATTGAGTAGCTGAACGGGAAAGTATTTGTCAGTTGGTGGGCGCTTGGTTTTGATTAATTCTCTCCTTACCAGTTTGACGATGTTTATGCTCTCCCTCTTTGAAGTACTGAGAGGCTTACTCGAAAAGATAGAGTATTATAGATCTCTTTTTTTTGGCAAAGTGATAGCCAGAAAAAAAGTATAGTTTAACAAAATGGAGTATCATTTGCCAACCAAAAGACCAAGGAGGGTTAGGTATACGGAATATTGAAATTCAGAATCAATGTTTGCTGAGTAAATGGCTTTTTAAGTTAGTAAATGAAGAAGGAATGTGGCAGAATTTACTAAGAAATAAGTGTTTGAGAAATAAAACATTAGGAAAGGTGGAGAGAAAACCAGGAGACTCACATTTTTGGTCTGGTTTAATGAAAGTAAAAGACAAATTCTTCTCATTTATCTCCTTTAAGTTAAGTGATGGACGTCAAGTGCGCTTCTGGGAAGATCTTTGGATTGGGAAGCCTCATTACGAAACGAATACCCATCTTTGTATAATATAGCTAGGAAGAAGAGTGATACAGTTGCGTCAAGTTTCAAAACTATTCCGCTTAATGTTTCCTTTAGAAGATCATTAGATGATACTAATCTCCGATTGTGGAATGAATTAGTTTTGAAAGTGGTGCATGTGCAATTAAATAGTAATGCGGATAGACTCATTTGGAGTTTACATCAGCATTGCCAATTTACTGTTCACTCTATGTACTATGCTCTTATTAATAATGGGGTAATCGGGAGAAATAAGTTGTTATGGAAAATCAGAGCACCGCTGAAAATTAAAATCTTTATGTGGTATTTATACAACGGGGTAGTGTTAACTAAGGATAATCTCGCTAAAAGAAATTGGGAAGGAAGCAAAAAGTGTGTTTTCTGGAAGAATGAGAGCATTAATCACCTTTTCTTTAGTTGCCACTTTGCAAGGTTTATTTGGAATTTAATACATATTAGCTTTGGTTTAAAACCACCTCTTAATGTACGACATATGTTCAGGACATGATTAACAGGTTTGGAGGAAAAGAATAGAAAACAGCTACTAGTAGGAGCTTCTGCTTTATGCTAGTCGATTTGGCTTAGTAGAAATAATATTATGTTTGATAAAGCTCCAATGAAAACTTACATGCAGGTACTCTATAGGGGAACATATTAGCACTGCTTTTGAAGTCAACTTTAGAAGATGGAAGAGAACAAGGAATTAATAAATGTAGCTTGCCATAAGCTGGAGACGGTGGCTATGCAGATTTTCAATCATGGTTGGAGATTTAGCAATAGAATTTGCATTTAATTTCTTGTCATGTTAAACTTTATTGGCACTGATATAATTCAGTGGTTGGAGAGTGAATTTTTGTAATAATTGACTGTAGCTTCGTTAGTGGCAAAGGCTGGTACTATTACCATTATCTAAAAAAAGCTAGCGAGGTGCATTGGGTACCCATCTGTCCTTAACAATTCAATTCTAATACTTTCCCCAGTGCCAACTCTACAAAGGATACCTTTTTGGAATAACTCATTTCCGAACATCAAGCTTCACCATGTAAAAGAGCATGATTTTGTCGAACCCGAGTCCATGAAGGAACACTTCGAAAAATATCATCCTTTTAGAACCTTAGCACATAGCGAATCAGGTTCTACTATTAATCGCCAGCACTGTCTAGCTAGCAAAGCTTGGTTGAATAATTTCATATATGTGAAGCACATGCCCCCTAAAAATTTTGGAGTCGTCAACCATTCTCAAGATTTCCAATGCATTTTCTTCTCCCCCCCCCCCCCCCCTCAAAGCCCCACCAGTGGTTTGGCACTATTGCTCTCATCTTCTCACAAATCCCATCTGGCAATTGGAAGCAGCACATCACATAGGTGGGATAGCTTGAGCCACTGATTTAAGCATTACTTCCTTCCCCGCTCTAGACATTGGGTCTGTCACTCCACCCTTGCATCCCGAGAAGTGATGTGTTTGTAATCATGGACCCTTGCACCCTCACACCAAACGTAGGAGAGCTGTGGTTCACTATATTAAGGGCCCCTTTGGTAGAGCTCCCAGCTCTTGATTCTCATGCATAATCATAGAAGTTCTGTCAAACACTGTTTTTAGGAGAAATGATTCTTGTCTGACTCTGTGAAGTGATTCTCTGAAATGAACTAAGAGACTGCAAGCTGAAAAAGGTAGCTTCACCCGATTCTGTAAAGTGTCCTAGAGAATCAAAGATAATCATTTTCAGCCACAGTATCACTTCACAGGAGAATCAGGAGTGAATCCAAAGAATTAGGTGCTAAGAGCTCTGCCAAATGGGCCCTAAGAAGAAAAAGGGGGATAGACTCCCGGTACAACCCACACCTCTACACCAACGAAATACATTCATGCCGGTAAGTAGAAACAAAGGCGACTACTAACAAAAACTAATCTCCTAGGAGGGGAGCCAGCAGAAAAGATAATCCACGAGCCCCTGCCATATCCCACAGTCGTCGCTCCTCAGCAGCAAAGGTCAGCACCTCAGACATATTAGGAGCCACATCATCGAAGACACAGCAATTACGATGTTTCTAAATCACTCCACCCTTGCATCCTTTTCCACATACTCTCTTGGATGAAGTTAAAAGCACTTGTTCTAGACTGACCTACATATGAAGGCATTCCAAGATAATTTTTTTGGAGGGCTTCATTATATACCTCAAGGGTGTCCATCACAGTCTGTTTGACATGGCTTGGACAATGATTCAAGAACAGTTAGGATTGCTGCAAATTTATTCTTTGGCCTGAACCCTCACTGTATTTCTACAACATAGATTTTAAACTGTTAATGTATCTTGCATCCGCCCTTGTGAAAAAAAATACTATCGCCTGCAAATAACATATGTGAGATAGTCGACCCTAATACACCATTTCTTACCCCTTTCAGTTGACCTGCCTGCTCCTCCTTCTTTAGTAAGCATGAGAGCCCTTCTGCACAAGACAAAAATAAGTAAGGACTTCTGGGATTGCCTTGTCTCAACCCTCTAGAAGGGATAGATGGTTCTGACAATTCACCATTTACTTTAATAGTATATCAGACAAAGGTGACACATCTTATAACACTATTAATACAGCTTTGATTAAAACCCAACTTTTGAAGAACTCCTTTTAAATAGCTCCATTCAACCCTATCATATGCTTTCATCATGTCAATTTCAAGGAAAAAAAGCTTTGTTTGTGTCGGCGTTCTGTACGCCGGCACAGTACAAATTTATAGATCGGAGGGTATGGTGTGTTTCTTCCTAACCGATGTGGCCAAATCCACGAAGGACTCAAAAATGTAACTTGGTTCGGGCCACCGTGAGGTGTAATACCCTATGTCCAGGGGTAAAATCGATGAACTCACGTATAATCGAGTGGATTACAATGGCGGAAGGGCTCTTACGTGGGCAGAGTCCCTAGCACGCCTCTGTGGATGTGTCTAGTGTGTTCATTATTGTACGGGAGTCCCTGACGGGCCTTTTATATAGGAGGTTGGATGGGGTTACATAGCGGGGTAGTGCGAGCGGCACGAGTGGGGGCCGCGACTAAACTTGATGCCTACAGAACTGGATGTCCTCTGACAGGTGGGGTACGACCAAACTTGGTCCTTGCAGGATAGAGCCTTCTCTGACAAGCGGGGCCGTCACTAAACTTGACAGCCACGAAAACGGAGCCCCTCTTATGAGTGGGGCCATCAGCCTCTTTGGGAATGTTCCAGGTGATCCTCTGACACTAGACAGTCCTCTGGCGTCAGTTGTCATCCTTAGTCTGTCCTCTGTTCAGCGTCGAGAGGAACAAAATTGCTTTACCGTTTGCTTTACAGCCGCCAGGAATCTCTGTGCTGGCAGGGGCCTTGTCGTGGGTTGATCGCACGACCTTGAGGTCTGAAAGTAAGTCGGTTACTTGGCTTTGATGTTATTCTGCTCTCGACACTGCAGGGGTCAGGGTGACTCTTGTGACTGGGTGCGCTCGACCCTCTTGGTTGAGCTTTACAAAATCTTGCAGAATTCTTCCTTCAAGCCCACGGAGGGTGTGAGCCAGTTATTGTTGATGGGCCATAAAATGTAACTTGGGCCATCGAATAATCCTAGGCCGTAAATACTTGAGGGATATCATCCCGACAGTTTGCATATTGCCGCCTAATGGTGTTCATACACACGTAAGCTATGAATACATTGTCTGCAATCAACCTTTCTGGTACAAAAGCACTTTGCTCTTCAGCTATAATATTTGGCAGCAACACCTTTAATCTATTGGCCAGGACTTTGGATGCAATTTTGTATAGCACATTACATAAGCTAATAGGCCAGAAATTTCTTAGAAGTTCATGTTTTGATACCTTAGGAATAGGGACGATGATCGTATCACATAAGCCTTCAGGAATCTCATCCCCGTGCAAGAAGCTCCTAACAGCGTGACAAATGTCCTGTTCCAGCATCACCCAATGTTTTTGATAAAACATAGCTGGGAAGCTATCAGGGCTAGGAGCTTTAGTCGGACCCATTTGGAAAAGAGCTTCCTTAATCTCTTCATTTGAATATGGCTTGCACAGTTCTCATTTGTTTCATGATTAACATGTATAGGAATTGCTTCCAACACACCATCAGTACCAGATTGGGGCTTCGATGAAAATAAATTAGAATAGAAGGACCTAGCCATTGCCTTTATCTCTTCTTTTTTCTCACATTTGCTCCCGTCCTGTCTCAGCAAGTATTTTATTTTATTTGCTGCTCTTCTAGCTGCAGCTCGAGCTTGGAAGAAAGCTTGAAGTCAATCCACTCTAGAGCGTTGCCTCGCCATGATTTCTCCCTGTTCGAACAGCTCACAGAGCCTTCTTCGATATCCTGCACCTCTTGAGAGTAGAGCCTTGTAGTACTAGACATCCCGAGGCTTGACAATCGCTTTTCAAGTTTCCTGATTTCTTTTCTGGGTGTCCCAAAATAATTTCTACTCCAAGCTGAAATGGAGCTTGCCATTTTATTTAAACTAATCCATGTTGTTTGCAAGCTCCTTGAACCTCTAGATCCCTCGATCCATATCTTCTCCACAGTTTCCTGATAATCTGGTGCCCTGCACCATGCTGCCTTGTATTGGAAGTTGTTGCAGCTCCCTATCTTCCTCTCTCCTCCAATTGCTTTGATAAAGATAATAGAATAGCAAAATAGTCCGAAGGTTGTAGTGATATTGTTTTTCACTTGGGCATCTACAAAAGGTTGAGAGAAGCTAGTATTTGCTACAGGATTTTCTGAATTGATTCTAGGAGCTTATCCTAGAGAATCAAAGAGATCCACTTTTAACAACAAAATCACTTCATAAGAGAATCAAAAGCTGAGAGCTCTACAAATTCATAGAAAAATCAAGAGCTAGGAGCTCTGCCGAGAGAGCCCTAAGATTTTAGCTATCTTAGGCATTCACGCCCGAGAGATTCTATATTAAAAAATTACTTTCTGATTTTAAAATATTGACACCGTTAACTTTTAACGTCAACTTTGACCATTTATTTTATTAAAAAAATTATTCAAATATGTAAAATTATTAATCCTGCTTCAAATACAACTAATGATAAAGCAAATTATAATAAAATTTATTATATTTCTCATGCTTTTCTTAATAAGATAAAATATTAAAGTTGATGTTAGAAGTTAATGTCAATATTTTAAAACTGGAGGGACTAGTAGAGACACTATTAGTTAATGGAAATGAAGCTGAATTTCATTCTCTTGTAAATAAATGTTCCGAATGCATCTAATTTGTGAACAAAACAACGTTTTACATATCATTATAGTGGGGCAAAGCATTTCAAAATCAGTTCACTGAAGCAAGGAGTTGCATTTGTACTGCTTTAAGGAACATATCAACTCTCACATGGAAAAGGCTTTAGTGCATGGCAATCTTGTGCGTATTTTTCTGGTATATTATATAATTTTGAGTTTGAAATGACAAATTATCAGTTACTTTCTTCGTCTTAAAACAAATGTCCTTTTATATTTTCAAATCTTTACTTTTGATCATTCATTTTATTTAAAAAATTTGTAAAATTTTTATTTATTTTATTATGAAATAATTCGTTATTAAAAGTACTTTAAGGTTGATTTATCTATTTTTGTATTTTTGTAAGTTTTTTAATAAGACAAGTAGTCAAACGTTGATTTTAACAAATTAAAAATATCATTTATACTGAGACGGAGGGAGCAGACAGTTATGCTCCACGGTTGATGGCTGGTTGTCCAGCTTTTAGCTAGCATCTAGGTAAACATTCGTGTCATTCGGATCATTCTGACTAGGTCATCTCAGAAAATTAATTTGGATCCCAGCAGAAAATGGTACGATGAGGGCATCAGAATTTTTTTTAAAAAAAGAGAGAATTACTCCCTCTATTTTACTGTAAGTGACGTTTTTAATTTTTTAAAATTAACTTTTGACCATTGACCATTCATTTTATTTAAAAAATTTAAAAAATAAAAAAATAAATAAGTCATATTTAAAATATTTTTAATAATAAATTAATTCACAATAAAATAAATAATATTTTTAAAATTTTCTTAATAAGATGAATAATTAAAAGTTGATTTTAAAAAATCAAAAACATCAGTGGGCCGAAGGGAGTACTTATTTGAACAAAAAAGTCACTACTTCCTTTTTTTTTTTCACCGATAGTTGATTATCAGGGAATTGTCAAACTCCAGTCGCTAGCGGTTTGGTGGTTTCTGGCAAGGTTCTGCATCCAGCACCGTGCACCGAAACAAACACTCCCGCATCAACAGAGGCAAAATCCCCAGAAATCCGAGAAGAGCTCGAAGGCTCGAACCGCACCCACCCCACCCCCCCTCCGACCCAGGCCTTAGTGAAGAGCTCTTGGCGGCGATGGCGTCCCCGGCGGCGACGAACCTGGAGGACGTGCCATCCTTGGATCTGATGCACGAGTTGCTCCGCCGTATGAAGTGTAGCTCCAAGCCTGACAAGCGCCTCATCCTCGTCGGTACGTCTGCGTCTTCCCCCTCCACCGCTCTTCTTTTTCTTGCGCGTGCGCGGGTCAAGATCCGGTTGGGAACCTGGAGATCCGCCCCGCTCTTGCGTGCAGGGATTGGTCTAGGTTCTAGATCTTCGTCGCCCTTAGGTTCGAACTTGCCGCTCTCCATGTTCACTCTCTGAATTTGTTCCCTGCGGACGCAAAGCGAGGAGTATCCTAGCATTGCGGGAGAAGCAGTGGCAATCATGTGGAATCGTGGTCAGGTCAAGTGCGCGTAAAATGGTTCCTTTCTGACTTCTTGCAATGTAGCTGCTTGAATTGCTGGGGAGTTCCAGAAAATGTTTGCAATTCGGGAGCGGATTTCATCTGATTGGCTGGACGGCATTCCTTTTCTTTCCTTTCTAGGATGTTCTTACTATCATTTTTACAGTATGTTTGGTCTTCCATAACCTAGTCCATGTAGCTCTAGAATAAACAGCATATAATTTTGCACATTGGTTTGTCTAGGCACTGAACTCTTAGAGGACGACTGGAAAAGTAAGATTTAGATAGATATCTCGGCTGATGTGTTTGATTCTTGCCTGTAAACTACTCCCTCCGTCCCACAAAAAGTCTATTTCTAGATTTGTTTGACTGTGCTTTGTTCTTCTCTTTGACCAATGATTTTTTAAAACCTGGTAAACTTTATGAACACATAAATTACATATTATGAAAATATTTTTCATGGTGAATTTAACGATATAAATTTTATGTTATTAAATTTTATCAAATTTATGTAAATTCTTAGTCAAAGAGAATAAAGAAATACAGTCAACCAAACCCAGAAATAAACTTTTTATGGGATAGAGGTAGTAATTGTTATGTCGGATGGAAACATATCTCAAGATTCAGTGAAATGTGTTGTTTTGAAACATGTGCACCGCAGCTAATTAGCTTTATTCTCAGGACAATGTAGTTTCATGTTCACTTTACATTATAATTTACTCTTGCACAAGTGGTTCAGCATAATTGTTTCCTAAATATTTACCAGACCCGGTGGATTGAATTTGCTTACCCATCTACCCTGGACTCATTACCTATTTTCTAATGCAAATAGTTAAACTGGCTTACTAACTTTTAAGCAAGCAAAAAATTATCTCACAGAATATGTAATGCAAAAATTGCTGATTATCATCAGTGTTCCAAAAGCATTGTCAATGATTGTCGTCGAATTCTAAATTAGGTGGGCTAGGCGATGATTAGGCTGGTGAGTTCCATTGGGAGGCCCTCCCCTCCAGAAGGTCTTATGGAACCACCAGTTCTACTGTTTATAACCTCTTTGTCTTCTTTCATCTTTTAATTTTGAGAACCTTGAAAAATGCAGTGCTAGATAGCCAAAAAAAAAAAAAAAACTGTCAAAAAATATGTGTCCGCAATATTAATCATGAAAAACATTTAGTGTATTTTATGACAGTCAGATTTATGAAAATAAAAATGTTTCTCTTTGTAATATTTCACATTTTGATACTTGTCATCAACTTATATATTGAAAGAATGTTTAACTTTTAACTTCTTTTTAACTGGGTATTGAATTATGCCCATGTGTACTGACTACTGAGCTGTTGGTTTCCATATCCAATCTGCAAGCTCCTAATCTGGACAGATTCGTTTTTTTTTTTTCTTTCAGGGTATCTGTCAGAGAGTTTTCTAACTTGTTATTTTTCTTATATTGTAGGTCCCCCAGGCTCGGGAAAGGGAACTCAGTCTCCCCTTATCAAGGATGAGTATTGCTTATGCCATTTAGCCACTGGCGATATGTTGAGAGCTGCTGTTGCTGCTAAGACTCCATTAGGAATTAAGGCAAAAGAAGCAATGGACAAGGTAGTGCTGTTCAAATTTAACACAAGGAAAAAAAATAATAGAAAGGGTGGAGAAATAGCCATCTGAAATTGTTCCTTGATTCTGTTGTCCTATTTTCAAGGGAGAACTTGTTTCTGATGACTTGGTTGTTGGAATTATCGATGAAGCCATGAAGAAACCATCATGCCAAAAGGGTTTCATTCTTGATGGATTCCCTCGTACGGTTGTCCAAGCACAGAAGGTGAAGCACTTCTATTTCTGCATAATTTATCCTATACATTTCTTTGTTGACCTGCGGTTCTGACTCAGATGGCTAAATCTTGTGATGTAGTTTTAATTTATTGTTTCATCAAATATTTTTAGCTTGATGAGATGCTGGAAAAGAAGGGTACAAAGATCGATAAGGTTCTTAACTTTGCTATTGATGATGCAATTTTGGAGGAAAGAATAACTGGCCGTTGGATCCATCCATCCAGTGGTAGGAGTTACCACACAAAGTTTGCACCGCCGAAGGTTCCTGGAGTTGATGATGTAAGTTGAACACAGTCCACATAGTATGTTTCGTAAATCCATTTATGGGCCTGTAAAATTTTGGCTGCTTAATCTATGTCCTTTTTCTAATATCCATTCAAAAGCTATAGTAGTGTTTAATGCTTCTAACGAAGGGGCATTGTGTGTTATTTAACCACACAAAATGTAGGATTTGTCATACTGCAGTGTTTTATTTTGTTTTCACTGCATCTACTTAGATTCACCATTCTCACAGATCTCAGATGGTGACATGAACACAGTTTATGATATTATTGATGTTTGCATCACATAATTTCCATGAGTTACATGAAACTCTTATGGTCATGTAAATTCGTTTTCTCAAGAAAAGTGAAAATTTTTTATGTAAATATTACTGTGGCTCATTAATTGTTAAACTCCCCTTTTTTCAACAGGTCACTGGAGAACCATTGATTCAGAGGAAAGATGACACAGCTGAGGTTTTGAAGTCTAGACTTGAGGCCTTCCACAGACAAACTGAGCCAGTATGCCACATTCTTTTGTATTATAGTTTTCTGCAGTTCCAAAGTTCTTGAACATGTCCATTTTTCACTTTTTTTTATTACCAGAACTATATTCTATGCTAAACTGCAAATTCAGTGCTGCCTTCGGTTGGCAAAATCTCTGCTCCATTTCTTTTAGTATTCTATGAGCTTATCAGTTTATTGGCTTTTTTCTCATGAAGAGTTTCAACTATACTGTTTGCATTTGAGTTTGTTGAGAACACAGCGATTCACCTAGCCATTATTCACTTATGATATTGACCTTTCACTAGGTGATTGACTACTATGCGAAGAAGGGCTTAGTGGCGAATCTTCATGCTGAGAAGCCACCGAAGGAAGTGACCGCTGAGGTTCAGAAAGTCCTCTCTTGACATTCCACCATTTTGGATATCAAATTATGAAAATGTGTTCAGAGTTGATGATATTGTTGAGGTCCAAATTCATATTGACGTGCCAAGTCGTAGAGGGTTTTTTTCCCGTCTGACCCTGATCAGATTTTCTTCGAATAATCACACTTTGGCATGGGATGATTTTTTGTACCTGAACTGACAATTACAGCAAACTCGGATGACTTCTGAATTCTGTCAAGCGCTCCGTTAGCTGTTTGTGCGCACAAGCACAATCTGATTTGTGGTGCTTGCTGTAAGCTCTTGGATCTTTTTTTCTTCATTATTTTCCATTTTTTGGTGTACACAACGTAGCATTAGGTAATGCACCAACAAATACAGGAAAATTAAATAATTCCCCTTCCCCCCCAAGTGACAAATGGTCGAGGTAGGACAAGGCTTGATGTTCGTTGGTGCTGCCTGCAGGATAAAATCTGAGGCTAACAGCGAGGCAACAATAGTGTCGAAAGACATGACACCAGTTTTACACAGTGTAGACGTAATGAACAAAACATTGCAATTATTTTACTCTTTAAAAAACACAGTTTTTTTTTAAAAATATATCTAAACAGAGATAGATTAGATTACGTGCACATAGAAAATACACTTAAAGTTATTTTTTTTATAAATCTGATAGATGAAATATCATGACCGACGCCTCTTACAAATTTAACGTATAAATTTAACATATGAGCTTTTTTAAATTTCTTAAATTTTGGATCTACAGTTAACAAAACATAACTATCTGTAACAAATATATGAGATAAAAAAATTATTAAAAAACAAAATAAATTTATTTTAATATTAATATATTATTTTTAATTTAATATTATTCCACCAAAAGAAGTTCCTGACTCCTAAACAAATCCTCCCGTCACGTGGTCACACCTCTCTGTCTTCTGATGCCTCCTTTAAAATTTTCACATAAATTTCACAAAAATTTCACATAAATTAATTCAATTTTATAAAAAAAATACAAAAATCAAGAAAAATTCTTTTGTTCCAAAGAGGATTTTAAGTTTTTTTTTAAAAAAAACACTGACTGACACCTCTCTTCCCTCATGCAAATAAAAAAAAAACCATACCACCCAACACAACTTGCTCTTAAACTATATAGCATCTGCCTTTTGCTGGTGTGCTTCAAACTTACTAATTCCACATAATCATATAAAAATTTTAATTCAATTTTAGAGAAAAAATATTTAAAAAAAAATTCACGTTTCTGAAGGAGACTTAGCCCCATTTGAAACGCATAAATTATTCTCATTTTTATATTTTTTTTCTTGTGGAGTGAAATTGATTTCTTTAAATTTTCTGTAAATCAAATTCATGTGTGGCACACAGAAAAATCTTTTGAAATGCAAAAATTTTGTAGCAATTAATTATATTTCATAGAAAATAAAAAAATGCTCCATTTGAAAAAAAAACTTAATTGCTTTTCACTGTCAAATTTATGATAAAAAATGAGAAACTTCAAATTTTATTATTAATATATTATTTTCTTAAATTGATATGTTTTTTTAAACCGTAACTTTAGCACAAGTATCGAAACTAGTGTCCTTGAAAAGGTTGTGCGATCAAGATCATTTCAACAAGTACACGATCTTGTTGTCCGTAATTAGCAAACGCTGTTCTGTGCCCCCCCCCCCACCCCACAAAAAAATGCAAAGATTATCTGACCCTTTCGAACGCTTTTCGTTGACGGATTCAAGGTCCCTCTTCCCCTTTACAAGTACAAACAGATGGACCGTAGTGCAACTTGGTCATTCTCTCACAAGAAAACTAGTTTTTTCTTATACATAGTGAAGCAGTTTGCTAGTACAAGAGTGGCACAGCACAGTGGCTGCAAGCCTGCATGTCTGAATTACTGCTACAATGATGAATCAGGTGAGCCACCCCCCAAAAAGAAATTCTCTCCATCCATGTCAAAAGTAATCATAAGCCGGCGCCCAATAGATTCCCAGTATCCTTGCCTTCCACATCACCATATTAAGTGCATGCCAAAATGTAACACATCGTAGACGAGAAAGCTACAGTATCATGCACCAACTTCACGGTTTAAATAGTCGACAAACATCCTTTTTGCACTATCAGCATCTGTTGGTGGCGGTGGTCCACTCAAGCTGTACTGCCCTGCCAGCTTAATGAAAGTGCGTCGCAGGCTTCGTAGTTCAGGCAGGCCAACTGATCTTTGGAGATTAATGTAACAAGTAGTTAAGGATCTCAAATTATCAAGGTATCATCTGATCAATGGAAGGTTCTGTCACTTAGTAATACATATGCAAAAAAAAAAAAAGTTACTCTTTCAAAATCACATATATATGGATACTCATGACATTAATGTCAAAAGGACAACTGAAGATGGATATTATGCAAAGACTGCAGAGCACAGTTATACATAAGAATCTATGGATCCACAACTTCCTAGGATATAATGCACCAACAATATGTTTCATCAAAGGATATAGTTGGCATGTCGGGTCCAAGAGAAATCTTATTCATGGCAAGCCCAAGGCCGCAAGACTGTGCTTCAACAATTGCATTGACCACCTCCTACAAAAGTGCTGTTCATATCAAGGCTTGCCCGTTAAAAGGATCCAATATTTTTCTAAAGAACATATATCCATCCAAGATCACTGCCATTACCTGTGTTGCTTTGTCCATCTCATAGAGGGAGTTAGCCTCTGTTGTTCGTACCTAAAGTATGAAGTCATGTGTAAATATTTTATACTAGAAAAACTACCACAAATGGAATAGTTCTGCACTTATAACACAAATTATAAAAAAACAATATGATTAAAAATGGACAGCCCGGTGCACCTAGGTCCTGCTTGCATAGGGTCTAGCAAAGTGTCCGACCACTTTGTGTCTTTTGTATGTAGGGATGAAAACGAACGGAAATGATCAGGAGAACACCCATTCTATTTTTGTTTTCATATTTAATTAACCGGATGTAAATGAAAACGAAAAAGTTAGGATCAGAATATAGGATTGGGATAATCGAATATACGAAAACAGACAAATTCAAACGGAAAAATACTGGTAATGAACGAAAAATGATAATTTAAATAGGAAAGACTAACATTGAGTTGCATAGTCAAATAGGCTTGAACAAGTATTAAACTGTTTAACATAATCTTAAGCAATAACATAGGTGATGTAGATGATGAATTGCGGTGCGATGTGGAATGAAATGGTATCTACCTGTGGCCATGTCGGGCGTTGCCCGCCTGGCCGGTGGGGCTAGTGGGATTAGGGTTCAAAACTTCAGATGGACATGCTTGGATTGGGCTGGGTCGATAAAGTCTATCTATCCGTGTCAAATAAAACAGGAACAAAGAGATAATACCGAAAAAAAAGAAAAAAGGGTAAATCCGAAAACGGTAAAAAAAAAAACTCCTCCCATTTAATTTCCCATCCCGGCCACTCTGGTTCCATATGCGTTCCCATCCCGTCTAAATTCCAACCATATTGAAAGCAGTCAGAAAAGGTTTCGGAACCGGAACGGGACGGAAATTTACCGTCCCATTTTCATCCCTATTTGTATGCAACCATTCCCTACATTTCTGCAAGAGGCTGTTTCCAGAACTCGAACATGTGACCTCATGGTCACAAGGTGACAGCTTTGCCGATGCGCCAAGGCTCCCCTTAAAAAAATAATGAGTAATTGCAAAAATAGTACTGCCTTCTCTGTCAGAATCAAAGAATATCAGAAAGTAATCATTACTTGGTGAGAAGTTTATACAATAACTGCAAATGTTTTGTTTTTTCATGTGCTCTATTTCCTCAATAAAAAAGAGTAAATGTCATGTATTTCAAGTTCTTGTTGCACTTACAGTCTGAGTGGCTATTGTTGGTTGCAGAACTTTTATATCTCTTGTTTTTGAATCTACTTTCTTTGTCAAATATGACACGGCCTCAGCTATCACGGGAGATGACTCCACTATTTCATCTGTTTAAAACAATAGAGAAAATGGATTAACCAAATAGAAAAATAACACAGCTACAAAAGTAAATAAATCAGAGCACTCATAATTATTATGCAATTTGACAGAACTTGGCCTTTTAGCAGTTCATAATTATTATGCAATTTGACAGAACTTGGCCTTTTAGCAGTTCTTCTGCTGTCCTATAATGCAACTATTTTAAACTTGCCAAATAAAAACACTTATGAAAAAGATAAGTTCTTTGTATCGCAGTCCATATAATGTTTGTAATCTTTGTTTACATTCTAAAATTGATATTTTCAGATAGTGCAATTACATATCCTGTTGCTAGAATTGAAATACAAGATCATGCTATTATTGTTACTAGGAATGATATACTAATCATGCTATTACTTTTACTACGAATGATATACTATCTTCTTTTGTAACTACGTACCGAAATTATGGAATAATTCTTCTGTGTAAAATTATCAAAATCAACCTCAGCACCAAATGAAAACAGAGTTTTGAATGTGGCATATTGTTCCAATTTTATTTTTTTGGGTCCCTAGGTGGTACCAATTTTAGTGACATTTGCGTAAATGCATTTATTGGGACCGCCAGATACGTGAAAAAGGATGGTTTCCAGACTTTGCATTATTCTTTTAGACAAAAATTAAATTAAATGGCAGAAAATAAAAAGCATGCCTTCCATGAAATAGTGTCACAGTTAATTTCGTTTTTTCACCCTTTTCCTGGACTCTACTTTCAAGACTGTTCAAAACAGTTTTAGTCTATACCTTTCCAAACCTGGCAGTCTATGTTTTGCACTGTGCGTAAAGTGTAAAATGTGTAAAGTTTTACTTTAAGGTTCCTCAATAGGACTAGTCCTCTGACAAAGATTTCAAGACAAAATTTAATAATGGGAGGTAGCTGTGCCTCCACATGAATTGTTGATGACGGTGTACAGCAACCATGCTACTCTTAAATGAAACATTCAACAAGTTGAATCAGTAAATAAAAATGAAAAGGAAGTAAACAACAATCTAAGAAACAAGTTACTGGGGAAGCTAATGCAAACTGCCATGATGGAGGACACAACAATCGTGGCTGCTATCAAGAGAGATCATGAGCGTGCATGGTGATCTATCTTAATTGTCTCCATGAACGTCAGAACCATACACGGGTCTAACCACTTAAATCACAATTAATTAAAAGATACAAATAATTTAGTAGCTGATTTAAGTTTCTGGTGTATTTAAAGTATTAAAGAATAGTTGTTGATATTCAGACATTCGTTAGGAAAAAAAAATACCCATAAACTATTTTAGTCAAATCCCATGAATGAACCAAATGACAGGGAGCCATGGAGCAGAAGTATAGCTATTGCCTTGTGACCATGAAGTCATGGGTTCAAGTCTTGGAGACAGCCTGTTGTAGAAATGCAAGTAAAGGCTGCGTACAAAAGACCCAAAGTGGTCAGACCTTTCCTCAGACTGTACGCAAATGGGAGCTACATGCACCGGGCTGCCATGGATGAACCAAATGACAGTAACCAAGGAAGCAAACATGAGATGATCATACAGAGGTAAACTTGAGCTGTTATGGCAAAGCTAATAGAGTTCTAGGCGAAACCAATTGAGTGGGGGAGCACATCCTCAAATCTAATAGATTTGGCATCGTGAATAATATGAAAGTTAACAAATTGGGGTTAAAAAAAAGAAATTGAGAGAACCTCTAGATGGAAACAATTCAAAAAGTGGGGAATCCCAACGATTACGTCTATCTGGCTTCTCCAACCTCCTTACTAGATCTTCAAATCTGCCACAAAGAAAAGTGTATCAGAATGCAATTCTATGTAACTGTACCATAGGTAGAACAAACAGTGGACCATGATCCAAAGGAGAGCTATTATTCTATTCAAGAGGCCAGAAAGTTTACAGTATACAAAAAAAACTAGATAATCTGAAGCTATCAACAATATAGGATATTCAGTGTCAAGTACCAAGTTAAAACATTTTTATTGGGCAAATATGTCAGATGAGCTACACAAAGATTGAAGCTGACTTACATATTGCTATTGTATGATGGTTCTCCTTTCTCCTGGCGCTTGCTGTTCCATTCCCTACAATGGCCCACTTCTGTATCACAAAAGAGCTGAAACACAAAAGTTGAAATGTGAAGGAAATCACTGTCTAGCAGATAGTTCATATAATAAATAGTGTGAAAGCATAATAAAAACAATTTCACAAACCCACCAAAGCAAAGGGGGGGCGCAACACCGCTCGATACTTGTGTTTCACCATCATTTATCAACCGAGAGGTGCATAGACGGAATGGCATCACTACGCAGGTGCATACTGAGCGGCGCGATCACTTGAGACAACAGGGAGTGACAAGTGACCACTTTATGTGTTATCGTGCTACTCGACCATGTCGCTTCCAAGCTATCATGCAACTCCGCCAGGCTGCCATGTTGTCACCACTCAGCCATGCTGTCTCAAGCTGTCATAAATCTTGAGCAGCTGTGCTGGTCGGTCATGTCACCTAGAGTTCTCTTACCACTCGGCTATACTGCCATGAGTTGTCTTGCCACTCAGCATGCCACCTCGATCAACCGCGTCGACACTGATTAGTTGTGTCGCGTTGCTGTATTATTGCCTTGGTTTTCGACTAAGGCCACATTTATATCTAAGTTTTTGGCTAAGATTTTATTGCCTTTGTTTTCAGCTAAGGCTATGTTTTTATACTCAGAATAGCTTTTTTTTTTGCTCACATTATTTTTCGCCAAATTACATGAGTCAGGGACTGATGGAATAAGTCTAGTGCAGCTTTATGCTTTATGCTTTATGCTTTTCGCTTTAGCATCTTTTCGCTTTAGCATCTTAGACTAGCTTTTTAGCTTTATGCTTTAGCATCTTAGACTAGCTTTTCAGTTTTATGCTTTAGCATCTTAGACTAGCATCTTAGCATATGCTTGGCTGCCCACCAAGCCTATATATATGTATCCCCAACCTCTTAGGTTGGTCATGACATTGTAGTGAGTAAGAAACATGGAGATAGTTGCCCCCAACACTGAGTGTCATCCAACACAATGCGAGTGTTGCGCCTAACAATTGGTATCAGAGCCGTATGGTCCTGTGGTCTATCCAATCCCACCCGTGATTCTCTCCAGTGGAGACGTCGGTCTCCCTGCTTGACTCTCTCCTCCGTCGGTCCCTGTGCTCCACCGGCAGCCAGCGACTCGGCGGCTTCTTCCCAGTGCAGTAGCAACCTCTACGACTCTTCCCCGCTAGCGACGTGCCATGTCCGCAGGAGGCTCTCACCGCTCGGTCCCCTCGAGCGTGCGACGTCGGCAGGAGGCCGACCTCGCCGCAGCAGAGGAGCGCGAGCGGGTGGCAACAGAGGCCGCGGCAGCAGCGGCTCGGGCGGCGAG
>BCLG01000005.1:117997-134972 GCA_001602295.1 Zoysia matrella | reverse complement strand
GCTACTCCGCTCTCTCACGACGAGGAGCGTGTCGACGCGTACCACGACGGTGAGCCGTTGAGGTATCGCACGATGGTGGATCTTATCGGCGACGCACCGGTGCCGGGACTGGTGCCTCATGACCTGGAAGCACAGTTGTATCTTGCATGCGACAGCGGCGAGCCTCGCTCCTTTGCTGAGGCTGCGGGACACGCGGCATAGCGCGCCGCGATGAAGCTAGAGATGGATGCGGTTGAGAAGAACCGCACTTGGGAACTCGCTGACCTTCCTTCTGGACACCGCGCGATCACCCTTAAGTGGGTGTTCAAGCTGAAGAAGGATGAGGTCGGTGCCATCGTCAAGCACAAGGCTCGCTTGGTGGCACGCGGGTTTGTGCAACAGGAGGGGATCGACTTCGACGATGCCTTCGCTCCCGTTGCACGGATGGAGTCCGTGCGTCTCCTTCTTGCGCTGGCTGCCCAGGAGGGCTGGCGCGTCCACCACATGGATGTCAAGTCGGTGTTTCTCAACGGCGACTTAAAGGAGGAGGTTTACGTGCACCAGCCGCCGGGATTTGTCATCCCCGGCAAGGAGGGCAAGGTGCTGCGTCTGCGCAAGGCACTCTACGGCTTGCGGCAGGCACCACGGGCGTGGAACGCCAAGCTGAATTCCACGCTGAAGGGGATGAGTTTCGAGCAAAGCCCGCACGAGGCGGCCATCTACCGGAGGGGCAACGGCGGCAATGCCCTGCTGGTGGGTGTCTACGTCGACGACTTGGTGATCACGGGCACCAAGGATGCGGAGGTGGCAGCATTCAAAGAGGAGATGAAGGCTACCTTTCAGATGAGTGACTTGGGACCTCTCTCTTTCTACTTGGGGATCGAGGTGCACCAGGACGACTTCGGCATCACACTTCGACAAACCGCCTACGTCAAACGCATCGTTGAGCTAGCTGGGCTCACCGACTGCAACCCAGCTCTCACTCCGATGGAGGAGAGGCGATGCCACGCAGTACCGGCGTCTTGTGGGAAGCCTTCGCTACCTCGCCCACACGCGGCCGGACTTGGCGTTCTCCGTCGGCTACGTTAGTCGGTTCATGCAGCGACCGACGACGGAGCACCAGCAGGCCGTCAAAAGGATCATCCGCTATGTTGCGGGGACTCTTTACCACGGCCTCTACTACCCGAGGCGACAGTGACCACGCCGGCGACATCGACACCAGCAAAAGCACGAGCGGGGTGCTCTTCTTTCTCGGCAAGTGCCTTGTTAGCTGGCAGTCGGTCAAGCAGCAGGTTGTGGCCTTGTCCAGCTGCGAGGTTGAGTACATAGCGGCTTCCACCGTTTCAACTCAGGCGCTCTGGCTCGCTCGACTGCTTAGTGATCTTCTTGGCAGAGACGCTGAAGCAGTGGAGCTCAGGGTGGACAGCAAGTCCGCTCTAGCCTTGGCAAAAAACCCTGTTTTTCACGAGCGCAGCAAGCACATCAGAGTGAAGTACCACTTCATCCGAGGCTGCTTAGAGGAAAGGAGCGTCAAGGCAAGCTACATCAACACCAAGGACCAATTTACTGATCTTCTCACCAAGTCCCTTGGTAGAATCAAGTTTCAAGAGCTTCGCGTCAGGATTGTGATGATTCAAATCTCCCAGAAAACGACGCACAAACGACGCACAAGACTTAGGGGGAGAATGATGAAATAAGTCTAGTGCAGACGCTTTATGCTTTACGCTTTATGCTTTACGCTTTTCGCTTTAGCATCTTAGACTAGCTTTTCAGCTTTTCGCTTTAGCATCTTAGACTAGCTTTTCAGCTTTTCGCTTTAGCATCTTAGACTAGCTTTTCAGTTTTATGCTTTAGCATCTTAGACTAGCTTTTCAGCTTTATACTTTAGCATCTTAGACTAGCATCTTAGCATATGCTTGGCTGCCCACCAAGCCTATATATATGTATCCCCAACCCCTTAGGTTGGTCATGGCATTGTAGTGAGTAAGAAACATAGAGATAGTTGCCCCAAACACTGAGTGTCATCCAACACAATGCGAGTGTTGCGCCTAACATTTGAGCAGCAAAAACTGTGACTTTCTGTTGAGTCAGAAGAAACAAAACTTTATTCTCAAAAAAGAAAAAGATATAAAACTTGGTGATCACTGGACAGGAGAGGGAGGACAGTAATAGGGTAAAGCATTAGAGAGGCAACTGAGCATTTGTAAATTTACCAATGTTGCGTACTTTTAGAAGAAAAAGTTTTCTTCTCAGCACCGTAGCTTGTGTTTAAGTATTTGAAGGGAGTTCTAATGGAACCAGAACTTAGGAATTTCTTTTATTGCACATGAGCTTAAGTTTATACTTTGTCCTCTCCCTTGTTACCATATGATTGTGACTTGTGAGAACTGAAAGTATTCCTGAGAATTGCTACACTGATATGATTATGAGATTCTTAAATCCTGAGCTTCTGCTATAAAAATAATATATAACAATGTTAATTTTGCACCTAAGTTTTATTATAAAGAGAGCCCATTTGTTATGACCGAAAATTTCTCAGTATCTTGTCTCTTTTCATGTGCGCTTGCTTTTCTCAGGTTGTGAAGACCAGCCACTGTTATTGAAAGAGAGCATTCAGCATGCAAAAGAAGCTGTAATGCTGGATATCACAGATGGCAATTCTTGGTGTAAGAGTTATTTTCCTTCAGTTCTGTAGAAATTCTGCTTCCATACAAAATTAATTCGTTAATAAAAGTTCAGTAAACATGTTTACAATAGTATTTTTTTATATCATGTTTTTTTACACTCCTTGTTGCTACCTTCTTATCAAGGTTACACTAGAAATAATGACATTGATTGTATGATTTAGTTAGTGTTCTGTTCCACATTAACTTTCGTGATGGCATCTATAGTTGTTCTGGCCCATTTGTTGAGCTGTATTGGTCCACTACCAAAACAATCACTTCATAATTTGTGTCCTCAAACAATAAATATGTTCCTGGCTCCAATAAATCTGATTAAATTTTTCTGGCTAATCAGTGGCATCGGCTGGAATTTTTGTTTATTCATTGGCATCGAACAAATAATTATTCAAAAAAGATCCTCATTTTCCCTTTTCTCTCCAGACAATCTAGGTAATGCTTACCTCACTAGCTTCTTTGTGGAAGGAGCATGGGATCACAATAAGCTTCATCATTCAGTAAAAGCATATCAAAATGCTGTAAGGCATTTAATACTTGTTTTTATTTTTATTCTCTTTGGTTTAAATTTTTGGGGAAATAGGATCGTAGGAAAACCGATTTATAAAAATTTGTAGTTCTTTTTTATGTGCTCCTTTCTAGTACACTGATACTAGAGTTACTTTATGTGCAGGAGAAGGATAAATCTATGAATTCTTATCCGGACCTCTACTATAATTTTGCTACAGTGAGTGTTTCAGATAATTCTCTGGGTTTGGAGTAAGCTAAATATATGATTTCTTTTCTTGTCTATAACTCCAATGTTTCTTTCAACAAACTTTTGGCCACCCTCCCCACAATGCATGGCAAACAAGTGATGCCATGCCACTATCCAGGCCTCCCAGAAGGAAGGTACCATTGATGGTGTGGCCAAATTCTCATTGTGCTACAACTGTCTCTGCCTGGCAGTATCGTGCTGCAGAGCCAGCAACATTGATGTGGTTAAAAAGTTCGGGACTTGGGAATAACATTTGGGTGATTTATTTTAAAAGTTTATAAAAATTAAAACACTTCTAAATACCTGGTAAGTGGATATATTATTTACATCTGACTTTTTATCTTTCTTCCTTTTAGGCTGACAAATACTTAGAGAACTATGAAAGGGCCCTTCGTGGATTCGAAGCTGCAGCTTTGAAAGACCCGGGTCTTGGTGCTGATACTGAAGTTCAGAAGATTATCAGTCTCCTTGATAAGCTAGAAAATGCAATGAAGGTAACTAACATACATAGCTATGTCATATAGATTGCCAAATTCGACATAAGTTGACCTATATGACATTCATGTATGGTTAGATACGCAGAATTTTGGATCCTTAAGATTGATAGATCCGTGAAAATTCATCAAAGATCGAATATATCAATGCAGAATGCCAAAATTACGCAAACTTTTTTTAAAACTGTACAAAGGGCATCCCGGTGCATATAGCATCCACTTGCGTTGGATCTGGGGAAGGGTCTGACCACTTTGGGTCTTTTGTACGAAGCCTTTCCCTACACTTCTGCAAGACTCTTTTTCCAGGACTCGAACCCTTGACCCAATGGTCACATGGCAACAGCTTTACCGCTTCGCCAAGGCTCCCCTTTTTTTGTTGAAACAGCTTTACCCATGACCTTTGGTTGAAACTTTAGCAACACAAATGTATATTTTCCACATTTCCTTCAAAGTTAAATATCATTTTTCTAATGATAACAGTGTCGCATGATATTTCTCAAAGCTATTTCACTATGGCTAGTTTGTCGTTATGTAACGATTTCAATCTATTCATGTAGTAATCAGCAATAAAATTAACAGGCCTAACACTGTACATTTCTGTCGATGGCACTTATTGCTGATAGGCCTACTAGGAATGCATTGTATTCTGTGTATAATTGTTAAAAATACTATATGAATGTGTGCAAAGAATAAGTAATCCATAGAACCTTTTCTTTTATGTGTAATTCATCTGGATATAAGTTCCTTTTGTATTTCAGCTGATATGCTGAATCAATTTGCCATTCACTTTTCATTTTCTCAACTAGGGATTTTATGAGAACGCATGGACTAATTCAATATGGCCACGAAAGTACTAGCGTTTTGTGATCTGACAACTTTTTGCGGTCCTGTGTTTGATACATTTTGCTACAATATGTCGAATTGTGATCTGACTTAGTTATGTGCTGTCCTGTGATCAGGGTATGACTTCATATAGTAGTATTATTATTTTTTCAAAATTATATCTTCTTTTTTTTCTTTTATGAGGAAAATGTTAATGTGTATTTTTTTCCACAGGGACAATTACGACCTAAACGATTAGCATCATTGGTGTCATCCTTGAATAACGTCAAGTGTAATGCTCTTGTTCACTGCCAATATTGAAGTTCTAACTTTTTTGTCCCAGAAAAGGTCGTGTTGACTTGCTTGGTGTTGTTTATGATTGTTTCAGTAAAAACTTCTCACAGGAAAGCTACCGTACGCAATCTATCAGAAGGTTTGAATAAAAACGTTGCTGTTTTGGGGAAAATTGTTCTTTTGATAAGGCACGATAATGTTGCTCCACTGTAGGTTGCCTTGTCCTTACAATTCTGTAAGCAAATTATGCATTTTTTTATCTTTGCCATGCCTTTTAGCATCCTTCTTATGACTCCTCCTTGGTAGATTTGTGTCTTCTAAGTACCATCAACTATTTATTTTTATACTTAATAATTTGCTTCACATACATCTGTTGACTAGTAGGAAATTGAATGTAGTTCAAACATATTATGTTAATGGCTGATGTTTTAACTGTTATGGAAAAAATGAAAAAACAAATCTGGCTTTTGATCTAATTAGTTCTATTTCAATAAGAAACTATTCTTGGTCCTGACTGTCGTTCATTATTACCAATGAATATAGGGAACCCATAAATATATGAGACATATAGTTGAAGATGATATAGTTATTTGCTTCTTTGTTATTTTTTAAGAATATTTTCTTCTTTGATTGACTGAAAAATCAATCAAATATCTTGTAATGTTTGTCTATAATATTTGCTTCTACTAATCTAATGACCTTGTTGTGATAAATTTTATATGTTTCAGTAATGTTAATGAGTAAGGGTGTATGTAAACTTTTGCTCCTTTATGAGCTTGTGTTAGAAGTGTGATTTTTATCTTGTTTTGTGCTATTGTACATTTTGACAAGATATATTTTTTTATTACATTTTCAGGTATTATTTAGCATGTGACTTGGATGAATCTTATTTTATACTTTCAGTTTATGGGCTACGAAATGATGCAGTAAGACCTTAATTCTGGTATATTTTTGTGAAAAATGTGCAATAATGTCTCCTTGATCATTCGTGTGCTATATTTCAGTAGTTTAAGTTTAGTTCAGTTAGCAGTTTGTTTTGGTTCAGTTAGCTTGGATAGAATCGCGGTGATTTTCTTGTTCATCAGTCATGGATAAAGTCTGGTCCACCAAAGTTAGTTTTGTATTGGGTGACTTTATATACTGCAATAAGTGATCAGAAAAGTTGCAGGCATAACCAGAATCCACTTTCATGTTTCAGTTCTAACAACATTTAGTTTTTTGTAGTTTAGTCTTTTGTTACTCCAGCTACATGCACCGGGCTGCATACAAAAGACCCAAAGTGGTCGGACCCTTTACTATGTCATTGTTTTCGTGGTCATGCAAATGACCCAAAGGAGGAGCCATGTGCACAGGGCTGCCTTTTTTTAGACTTTTGTTGCTTCATGTGGTAGTCTGGACACAACCATGATACATCTTTGATTCCCTAAAATAAATATTAGTGCAAAACATGCAAGCATCTACAACAGTTATGTTCCTGGTACTTAAAACGTATTAGTAGTCTAATGTGAGTCAGTGGGGGCACTGTGAGTCTCCTAACCATTGCTACTGTAACAAAAAACCAGCCTATGTCATTGATTCAGAGTCTGCATCCCACATTAATGTACATTCCACCAAGAGTTGCTGAGACGCCATGAAAACATAAATTGTAAACAGTAGATAGGTGGCGATGCCCTGTTTAGCGTTTAGGCTGTTTAGACGCTGTCTAGACGGTTTGTACTGCAGCAGGTTTTTCTTCTAGCAAATATAACAGCATTTTTCAGTAGTTTTCACTAACCTCCTGAAGTGAATGACCCAATGAATCTTTACTACCTTACTGCCTAAGTCACACAGTTTGAAATTGAACTATGTTCCTGGAATGCAAAGTAAATGATAATTGTTAGTAAATAGTATATTGTATATAGTGCTAACTGCTAAAAACAGTTGAAACATCACACACCACAGGGCACAAAGCATTTAGTAATCAAGCAAATGTGACATAGATATATAGTTTGTTCTTCATAGTCACATGGCAACAAATGATACAAACAGTCACATAGATAGTTACATACAAGAGTTCCATAAATAGATAACAGATAATTAGCTAATCCATCTTCAAACTGCCCCATGGTGCACATCTGCAGCCGCAGCATGTACACTTGTCATAGCCGGGGCGGTCGAACCATCAAAGTGTCCAGGTGCCCTGAGTGATGTAACCGCCGGAGTCTTTCTTGAGCAAACCACTTTTCGTCATGCAACCACTCTCTTTGGCTTGGTGTTGAGATCAGCTTCATTGCGACCACCATAGGCGTGTGATCTTTGACCGAGGGAGTGGCACTTGAAGCAGAGGGGCAGTGAGCGGCAGTCACGGGCTTGGTGGTTTGCGGAAAAGCAGTTAAAGCACTTGCCATGTAGATTGATTGGCACTGGTCGCCGCTGCTTCAGGATGCCGGAGTTCCACCACATGCGACAGGAAACGAAGACCCGTCCCTCCATATCGCCCGCTGGTGCGCCACAATCATAATCACCTTCTCTAAAACTGTCACGCTTAATGCCTAACAAACTTCTTGCATCCACTGGTGATTCTGCGGTACCTCAGCAACCAAATAAGTATTCTTACTTTGTTTTTTTTTTGAAACAAGAGATGAAGTGTGAGGATATATCTCTTTGAGTGATGAACCGTGTAACTAGTTATCATTTCCATATCCAACCGTATTGGACTACGCTCTATGTAAGAGGGCCTTAACTGAATCATGAACTTGGCTAGAGAATGCTTCCCATAGCTTGTCTGGCTGTGTTTTTCTCAATCATAAGTCCTCCATCTCATCCTGAGGGATCATCATAGCATTTTAAGCTCCTGGATACCCAGACCACCAAGCTCTCATGGTTCGATTAACTTTTGGCCAGTCTATCAGGCAATGTCCTCACTTGGCATCTTTTCTTCCTCTCCAATGGAAATTCCTTATCCATGGCTTTCAACACCCATCCTTGTGGGTCTAGTGCCATGGCTACATAGATAACAATCGAGGTCATAATGAATTTGACCAGACAGTCCTTCCTGCTCGGTTCATAAGCTGTGGATAACAACTGGGAAGTTGATTGGCAAGATGATCAATAATTGGTTGCAGATGGGCATTTTTTCAACTTGGAAACAGATAGAGGTAGCTCCAGGTATTTGCAAGGGAATTCTAGAACGTCACAAGGGAGATGATGAGAGATGATACACCTCGATCAGATCCAATGAGGAGCACCGGATTGGAGTAACACTGCTTTTCTGAGTGTTTGTCTTAAGCCCTGAAGCAGTGCCAAACACTCGCAATATATCCATAATTAGATCAAGATTGAAAACTGGGCGAGGAATCAAACCACATCGTCGACATAGAGAGGGACCTGGTGTTATATGGGCTCTCTAGCCAGAGGTTGCAGCAGTCCTAAATCACTCACCTTTTGGACAATTGTGTTAAGAATGTCCATAACAAGATGAAGAGCTTGGGTGATAAAGAAATGTCCATAACTAAGATAAAGAGAGTGGGAGATAAAGGATCACCTTTCATTAGGTCCCTCTGGTGATAAATATAAATGTCATTTTCAGGAGACCCATTATGGGCACCTTGGTGGAGGAGGTGAGAAGCCTACTCATCATGCTGCACCATCTGCTATCAGCCCTCTGTATCTCAACACTTCCATCAAGAATGGCCATGACACTGAGTCGAAGGCCTTTGTAATATCCAACTTGAGCAGACTCCGAGGTACCTTTTGTTGGTCAAGGAACCAGGCAGTCTGCTGTACCATCACAAAATTATCAAATGCATCTTCCTTTTATAAAAGCGCTTTGGTTAGAGACGATCAGCCGTTGCAACTTTCTTGCCAAACGATTAGCTATGATCTTTGTCACCAACTTCGCAATTAATCAAACTGATGGGCCTAAAATCCTCCATATGATCTGCTACCTCTTTCTTCGGGATGACAGTGATATAGTTTTCTTTTCTATAGCTCATGGTTCAGCAATACATTTTGAATAATTGGATTATTTCTGTAATACATTTGTAACTTTGTTAACTTAAGTTTTTTCTGTAACAGATCAAAGAGGGTGATCGAGTAGTTTTGTTTGAGCCATATTACAAAATCCTGGACACTTCTTGGAAAGATAAGGTACACCTCTGAAGCTATGTTTTCAACCTCTAGTCACACTATACTTCAAGCAAGTTACTGCTAATGGTATGCAGAAAACCCATTTTTTATAGGTTTATCCCCTAAAATTCTGTATATACCCCATCAGTCGTACACCTGTCTTCTGCATGGAAGTTAGAACTAATTATTAACTTATTAGGACATGTATTCTCAAATGATTCCTTTGCATTTGTCATCCTAAATAAATGTTAAAGATTGTGTAACAGTTGGTTAATATTATCTCTAGTCAGGCTAGTCCCAATGGTGACTTTCATTTTGTTGTTTCCAAGAGTGTCACTACAATTTTTTTGAAACTTCAAATGAAACAACCTCTACACTGCATAGGTTCATTTGGGTATTTCATAGAACTTAATTATGGGCCCCTTTGGCAGAGCTCCTAGCTCCTGATTCTCAGACAGAATCAGGGGAGCTCTGCCAAATGCTGTTTTTCAGAAGAAGTGATTCTTGTTTGATTCTGTGAAGTAATTCTTTGAAATGAACTAAGGGCTAGGAGCTGAAAAAGGTTGCTTTTCCTGGTTCTGTGAAGTGAGTCTTTGTCTTGATTCTAAGAGTTTATCCTAGAGAATCACTTTCAGCCACAGAATCAGTTCACAGGAGAATCAAGAGTGAATCCACAGAATCAGGAGCTGGGAGCTCTTCCAAAGATGCCCTATGTATTGTTTAATTGGTTTTAGGATAAAATGAAATACCTAGCCTCCCATGCTTGTTTCATTGGGTTTCAGGCATATGAAACCACCTATACCTAGACCTGACAATGGGCCAAGTCCCAATCCAAATCCCAACCCAACCCTGTAGTTTCTCCTAATGGACCCTATCCTTATCCAATCCAAATTTGGCCTGTCAAACCCCATCCAGCCTAGCCCTTCAGAAAAGATCATATCTGATCCTGGCCCATTTAGAGGATTCGGGCCAGTCCAATAATAATACTGCTGATCTGGCCCATTGGCTGTTCCCCAACTTTCCTGGCCTGTGGGCGTGGACAAAACCATACTGTTTCGTTAATACAATCCTGCTGAGAACATGCTTTGTTCTTACTGGATTGCTAACAAAGGCAGCTCAGCGTACCATACGCTGAAGTGAAGTGCTACCACTTCATTTCAGAAATTCAGAGAACGAAAATGGCAGATATATTCTGGAATGCAATGAACAAAAATTAACAAGCAATAAATATACTAGTTGATTGATCGAGAGAAGATTTTAAAACTAGGCCTCAGTGTCATGATGAATTAGTTGATGGTATTCCCACAAGGATCAGAAAGAACCTAAAAACAATAGGCCATGTTGCTATCTGGCATCAGTTATATTTCCACCATTGGCCAGCATCTTGGCTGCTTAAATGATCTTCAGTACCAGCTTCTGATCTGCATCAGGGTAACTCTTGCTTCCAGTAGCAAACCATGAGCTTCCACAAACGCATTCCATGAAACTGCATTCTTCCCTGGGATCTCATTGAACACTGTCCTTGCACTCAAGAGGAGTGTGAGCTTGCTGTACATAATAGAGATTAGAGCTTGAAGACATGACAATGCAGCTCGGTGCCCTTGGCAGCAAATGCCACAGCAGCGCTGGCACGCGAACTGAGCTTAAAAGAAAGGTAGGGAGCAGGGTGGGTAGAGATGGTGGATGTGTGCTTGAGGTCCACAGATCAGGACAGGCTGGAAGATGTGGAGCACGTCAGAAGGGGCGGAGAGGAGGGACAATGACAATGTGCAGGCCACTAGGAGGCGCATGACGAGAAAGGGCGTCACGCAGATGCCACGCCCGCTTGGGTGATTTTGTGGGATCACACCATCGATGGTAGAGAGAGCACCTCCCCCCCCCCTTCAAATCTCGCCCCTGCTGGCACCAGCCGTGACCCTGGTGGCCCTTGGTCCAAGACAGCCGTTGTAGCATTGAGAATGGGCATGATCCGTGGACTTGGCTTTTGTTTCTTGAACAGGCCGTAACTAAAAGAGAAAATTTCTTCCTTGGCCCTAAAATTGTCAATGCTTCCTTGGCCCTTTTGGTTTTGAACTTCCCTCCAAGGACCGAAATTTAGATTTGGTTCCTTTTTGGGCCCTTCTGTGTTAAGTGAGGGGTGAATTCACCATTACCTATCATCTAAAATGAGCCAATATATTTTTCATTTGCATCTGTGTTAATCTGAGCGTACACTATTTAATCATTTCATGGTCAGTAATTATGAAACTATTCTGGAGAGAACAAATTAACATAAATGCAAACAAAATTTATGTTAGAGAAGGGGTAAAATGGTTATTTTACCTCGCAATTAAAACTTTTTGTACATTATAAACTAACAGAAGGGCCAAGAAAGGAACTAAATCTAAATTTTAGTCCTTAGAGGGAAATTCAAAACTAAAAGGGCGATGAAAGAAACTAGTGACTATTTTAGGGCCAAGAAAGGAATTTCCTCTAACTAGAATCTGTGGACTTGGCCTTTATTTCCTCAGATTTGTCTGGCTCATTTTCAAGCTTATGTATACCTAGTTTCGTCTAGATGAAACTTCTCTCTCTCTCTCTCTCTCTCTCTCTCTCTCTCTCACTCCTTTGCTCGGTTATCAAAATTGCTTATGTGGCCCCCGATTTAATGAAAATGAAACCTCCTTGGAGTTTCCTCTCCTCATCCCTTTTTTAAGGACCGAAATTTGAAATTGAGACAAATAAGTGAAATAGTTGGCCCCTGCGATCATATATTAAACAAAAATGTTAATTTGGTTGTTTTCCCCATTTCTTTTGTAAAAATGTAACATGTGAAATAAGGTCTGGTACCTGAACTTCATTCTGATGGGTGATGGCGGATGGGGGATGGATGTAATGCATTGGCGTGCTATCTTTCTTGTGCATCTTATTACAACATCTAATGAAAAATGTTTCAAAGAGTGAACCTGGTGTAATGTAATAAATTGTAAAATTGATATTATTACCTCTGTCCATGTCACTGTTAAAAGCAGGTCAAGAATTTTTTAAAAAATTGAATAGTTTTTAAATTGTTTTCTTGATTTTACAATATATACGGTGGAAGTATTAGTGATGCATGTTATTTTGGGACTACGAAGATGGCATAAGTTAAACATTCTTGTTGCCAAATTGTGTCTATATATATGCACTACTTATTTTGTAAATAGAATCACTCCATATGACAAGCCATTTATTCGTTGCATACAATGTGTTTGTGTTAACTATGATACTTATTCCTTTCTTTGATGTCATGCAGCACTACCAGTTCAAAACGATACGAGTGGACTTTCCTGAACAAATTCTGATCAATGAGAAAGCTCCAGCTCCTCACTATTTTGTTCGTGCATCAATTCATGCACACAACAAACCATGATTTTTCGCCAAAGAAAAATGTCAATTCTTTGACATGCCGCTGTGAATAGTTTGAATCTTTCGTACCCCGAAAGGAGGCAACACTAGTATCGTGTCGAGCATATGGGTTCATATAAATCTGCTAGTGTCTTAATTGGTTTCTCGTTTTTCATTTGACCTTTTTTCTTGGGGGGGGGGGGGGGGGTGTCGTGCTTGGCGTCCATTAGTACTAGCAAATAGTGTCATTAGTACTAGCAAATAGTGTCATTTTCTTCTAGATGCGAAGTGACGAGGAACACTTTACTTTCGGTTTTAATTAAAATATTGACACGTTGGTTCTGATTTCAACTTTGATTATTTCTTTTATTTAAAAATGTTTGATAAATACAATGTGTTTTGTTATAATTTGTTTTATTATTTGTGATATTTGAAACATGATTAATAATTTCACATTTAAATAACTTTTTTTAAATAAAATAAATTGTTAAATTTGATATTAAAAGTTAATGGTATTAATATTTTAAAACAGGAGGGTGTGTAGATGCTTAAACTTGGTCAGTCTACGCTTTTAATTAGATCTTGATTAGTTGATGAAAGCAGTAAGCTCCATTATCGATAATCATCTCTGATTTGCCACCGGCACAACATTTAGGTCGCAGTGTACCTTTTGAGTAGCTTTGGATCTGGATTATAATGAATTATGTCATAATCTGTATTAAACACAATAGTCCAGTGTGCCTTGAATGTACCGAAGAACTCACTTGACAAGAGTGAGACGTGGCTCACGAGATCTTGACAAGAGCGATATTAAAGCCTGATGAAAGTGAGATACTAATGTATCCAGCTATACCTCTGTAGACTAGCGACTCGCATGTGAGACAGGCGCTACAGTTGGGAGGGTATTTTTGTAAACTCGCATTTTTGTCTCGCAAAATATACATTAGTGGTTTTTATGAATCAATGGTATTCTTTTTACGGCTTAACAATGATCTGTCCACTAAACTCACTGGACAAGTGGATACTTTCGCAAAAACTCACAATATTATTATATTTCTTCTACTTTTACTAATTTGTATAAAAGAACTCACTATTGTTTAGAATATTTTTTATTAAATTTTAGTGATATTTTTTTAAAATTTTATAGCGTGAACATAAAGTTTTAATTCTAAGGTTCGACTTTAAATTCTCGCATATGGGTAAAATAAGTTAAAAGCATGACTTTAAAATTACTAATATTTGTATACTCTTTTCGTTTTTTAATTGATGTCGTCGTTGACTTTCAACATTGTTTTATTCAAAAATTAGTTTAAATGCGCAAAATTTTAAATAGATTCTAATAACTCTAATGATAAATGAAATCATAACAAAATATATGATATTTATTAAAAAAATTTGAATAAGATAAATAGTCAAAGTTGAAGATAAAAGTCAACGGTGACAACAATTAAAGAACGGAGAGAGTAGTAATAATAGAGTGGTAAACAATTAAAGAACAGAGAGAGTAGTAATAATAGAGTGGTAAATTGTGGGTTGAGTGGATAAATTATTAGATTCTCGCAATGCTCGCATATTTTTTATTGAATGATGCGGCTCGCGGGTTACTATAAAACTCGCATATTTAACTCATAGCTAACAATGCGGTTCGCGAAGGTAACGATACCTGTCCCGCCTGCGACTTGACCTGGCGTAGTGGCGTATGTATCAATTGCGGTGGAGCAGAGCTTGAAATCTGACTAGGGGTGTAAATAAGTGCATTTTAAAGTCTGAACTTGAACTTTTTTAAGTTCAAAAAATGAATTAGTTTCTAAAAGTGAAGGAAATTTTGAAAAGTTAGCTTTATTTTTTAAACTAAAGAGGTTTATAGGGTAATTTAATTGTTTTTAGTTTTCACTCCTAAATCTGACATGCCATCACTCCCCAGAATCTCCAAAATATACTGCTTTCTGATATAAGAATAAGCCACTAGCACGGTGAGTAACCGTAAATACCCAAGATCATAGGAAATTTTACAGCCAAAGCTGAAATAATACACTGGAACTAAGTATCCGATGAGGCTGTGACCACTATGGTGTCAACATAATAAAGGAGATACGCAATGTCTGACCTGTAGGTACAGGCTTTGGACCGTGGCTGCACCAATAAAATTTCATTACTGCATCCTCACTCCGTTTCAAAATATAAACATTTTTAAGTTTAATCAAAATTAAATTTTTATCACTTTAATCACTAATAATATATGATTATCAATATTTTATCATAAAAAATTATTTTTTTGAATTTATTATAAATAAGCTCTCATAAAAATATATTTTTATATTAAAAATTATGTAATTTTGTAGATATTATTAAGTAAAAGTTAAAAAAATTTAATTTTATCTAAACTTAAAAATTCTTATATTTTGAAATGGATGTATTACCTTTTTTTATCATATCATGAACTAAGCCGCATCCGCTTTAACCAGAAGCGAATACACCCGTAAATAAAAATAGAAGTGTCTAACAGGAACTCAGGAAGCGATCTCATGTAGGATCGACGGTCCAGGACCATTTGCTCCCTAGGGTCAAGCGGATCGACCCGTTGTGAATGTTGCCGCTCGACGATATCACTACTCCCCTGTGTTGTCGTCTAACTCCGCTCGGCGACGTTGCTGCCCGCCGTCCGCTGCAGCCTTTCCGAACTTTGAACCGCAACAGCTTGTGGGCATCGAGGAGGTCGCCTTGGTCGCAAGCAGTGGCAGCCTGGGATGACGACGGCTCGGCCGGCGCTGGCGGGTGCGTCGCGTGCTGTTGGATTCGAGCGATGTTGAGACCGCGTGCGTGAGATGGAGCTGTCAGGGGCAGTCGCCGTTTGTTGTGGCTTCTTTCTTCTGTAGCTGTTTGCCTCTGCCGACGATATATCTTCACTTTTAAAATTGTCAGTTTTTGCGCTCTTATTTGTGGAAATTTTCTACATTCTGTTTGCTCTTGCGATGCTACTTGGAACTTGATGTTTCTAATGGCTTGAAGAACAAATCAAATTAGTATGCGTTGAAAGAGATGGGTCGATCCATGGGGTCCAAGGGGGCACCTGTGATTCTGGTTGATTAGAAATGGATTGTCATGGTGCCCCTCCGTTGCTTTTGTGGATCTCTGGATTAGTGATGGATCGACCCGTGGTTGGACCACGCCCATCCTGAACAGGAACCATTAGATCTGAGAGAATAAAGTAAGCAAACTGACCGTATTAGGCACGAGACGACTATTTGAGACAATAGAAAGACTTGACGCAGCGGACATAATTATGGTGAGTAGGGTTAGCAAATCTCAAGAGTTGCACACAACAAACGTCTCCAATAAGAGAGCGATACAAACAAAGCAGCGAAAACAGTGGTAGGCTTCACAATGACTGAGTCTCATCAAACTCAATACTCCACTAAACCAATACCAATCATGTGTTACATCCACTAATTGTTTCTCTCTAGGTTTAGATTTCAGAACACTGAACATGCTGAAAATTAATCTTGATTCAAAGGGCAGCCCGGCAGAGATCTCCATGCGTGACGACGTGATTATTATTTATTTGTCATGGAAGTTGTGGAATCTTAGTGATTGTTGTGGGTATGTGCCACCTGTGTTATTTTACATTTTCTTCCTTGATTTGATTTCAGGACAATGAACATGTTGAATTTTGATCGTGATTCAGTCAAAAAAAATTCCAAGGTTAGTGTGTCTGTTACACACAATTGTAAAAGCTAAGGTATTCCCGCCGTAGTTTGCATGGGTACATTCTCTAGGAGCCCATTGTTTGCTTTGTGTTCTCAGGACAGCGTAACTGCGGAGAAGGCTAACAAAATTTCAGGGGAAAAAAAAAACACTGAGAACAACCTGACAAATGATCAGGAATTCGGATAGCAAACTATTGGGCATCTGAAAACACACTGATGGGGATGGCAAACGATTGCGAAGTTGCAGATTCTGGCCGATCCTGATACTGAGCACTTATTAGCAAACAATCAACACTGATAGCACCACGTTATTATTAAAGCATGCTTAGCTTCATTTATATATCTAATCATATCAAGGAACATTTGATTGAGTGCGTAAAGTACACATGGTGATTGATGTCACTATCACCAAATGGATTAACAACCAAGTACATACGGCGAACAACGACCTCTCCAAACGATCCAATGACAACTTGCAAAAAACAGTACTGTAAATCTCACAACTTATATCACGATCTCTTTTAATATACTAGAGATGGTAAATATGAGGCTCTTGCCAACGGAACTGAGACAGCAAGGTTATCAGTGGCCGCCACCAATACCACCGCCACCACCCTTGCCGAAACCAAAGCCTAATCCGCCGCCCTTGCCGAATCCGCCGCCCTTGCCGAATCCGCCGCCGCCACCGTAACCACCCCCGCCGCCGAGCCCTCCGCCACCGCCACCGCCGCCTCCACCTCCTCCTCCAAAACCACCGCCATTGCCGAATCC
>BCLG01000005.1:76866-113051 GCA_001602295.1 Zoysia matrella | reverse complement strand
CCCTGCGACGCGCCAGGGCCGCGCGCCCCACCCTACGCCGCGCGCGCCGAGGCCGAGCACCGGAGTCGTGAGCTCCTCCCTGCAGGATGCACCAATCTGAAGGGGCCTTTGGATCTGAAGGAGAGCTGATAAGACTTGAGGTGCTCGATCTTTCGGTGAGGTGATAACTATTAATTTAGTGGACTCGACCCTTATGATTCGACTACAAACGAACAGGTCGTGTGCGCTTTAGCAATCGCAGAACCAACTCCGAATGGTTATTGACCGTACTGGACAGCAAAATCAACATGATCACGAAGATCAATTACTGCAAACAATCGAAGAACAAGCAAGAACAAGATGTGGCAAATCAGAAATCTCTCATAATATGGGGTTCTCAAAGCTGTCTAACAAGTGGTCGTTGGACACAACTGAAGATTAGAAAGTTTGTATAAGAGCTAAATTATAACAAAAGAAAACCCAAGTCTTTTTTTATGGCGGCTGGGACTTTTAAATAGGGTGAAGGATGACCAGGGGGTGCTGGGGTCGTCCTCAAACCTTAGGACGCGCCCCTAATGGGCTCAACTTGATACACGGGCCATCGGCCTAAGTTGGGGTGATGCAGCACCTTTTGAATTGGAACGACAATTGCCGCTGACTCGGATGTGATACAAAGGTGAGGCTGAATCCATTCGAAAGTAGACTTGATGAGCTTTTCAGAGTGTACATAAATACCTAAATTGGATTCCATATGAAGTCATGGCTTTTGTTGCAAGTTTGTACTATTTTGCAGTCCAAATCCTTCATGTGTGAATATTTTCATTAACGTCCTCATCAGAGGATATGATGTCCACATCATCTTTACCCACTTGAATTAGAGTCGTCCTCGACTCAAGTTCAGAATGTAAAAGTGCCGCTCCAATATGCCCTCGTGAAATCATAAAGGGTCGAGGTCATGGAGGTATGTATGTGGTCTCATCATCCTCCCTCACTTGATTTAGAGTCGTCCTCGACTCAAGCACAGATTCAAAACCAGCTATGCCACCGTGACTTGTAGAAATCTCAAAAGGTGGAGGCCACGGGGTATGTATGTGACCTCATCATCCTTCCTCGCTTCTTTTGGAGTCATCCTTGACTCAAGGTCAGATTGGAGAACCGCCCCTCCACGGTGCACTCCAAAAATCATAAGAGATGGCGGCCACGAGGGTATTCTGAAGTGGTCAAATAGTGCTACAAAGATCTCATCATTCTCCCCTTCTTTACAGCTAGCCGTCCTCGGCTTGATCCAAGGGTCGAAACAATTTCTTACTGTCATGTTGGAACAGGGGATGAGCACGTAGCTTGACCACAACAGCAACTTTTCCTTCTCCGTGAGCTGCTCTTGTTGATAGATCACAAAAGTAAAGAAACTTTGCAAAGCATTGTTAGTGTTAGTGCATGCTATTGTTTGATTCTGTTTTTGCATTTCAAAAGGGTATTTCAGATTAGTACAAATGACTATTTTAGATATAAAAAATCTCTAATGTCATCGTATTTGCCAATAGCATAAAAAACACAATTGCTAAAATGTTGCGAATTACAATTCTGAAATAATCTCTTCTCTAAATAATTCAAGTTACAAGGAGCATCAAATTCAATATAATCTAAGGAAGTTAAAGAAGATATGAGCTCTAACTTTGTATCATTCAAATCAGCGCAATAAAAATGCTTATTTTCCACATGTGTGTACTTAAGAGCAACATTTTCTACTCCATACACTATTTTGTTTTCGAGATGAACAAAACTTAGTCACATAACTTGATGCAATCATAGGACAAATATGCATTACGAAACAAAGCATAAGCCTTGGGAGGCTCAACTAAGCTTTGCAGAACACTAGGATGAACATTGGGCAATTGCATTTCAACACAAGCAGCATGAGAGGATCGAGATGTGATGAGGGACTCACAGTGTGTTTTATTTTTCTTACTCTCCTGGAATATAGTAGGCAGCACACGAGCATCATTATCCATTATCTCATCAACTAGCATAACGTCTTCTTTAGTCTTTTTCTCAGTCTCCTGCACGATGTTAGACACAGGACAAGAAACAGAAGAGTGCTCTCTATCTAGTTGTGCTGTTTTAATAAGAGATAAAGTATCACACAACTCTTTTTTATTACATTTCCCTTGTGACAAAGGCACATCAGCAATACATTCCACAATTTTTTGATGGTGATCGTTCATGCTTGTATTTTTAGACGATAAAAGCTGATTTTCAGCAATTCAAGCAAGCAAATACAGATGTGAGAGTGAGTAGGAAGTTTTAGAGATGAGCAAAATTTGGATTTCAGAATTGAGACCATTCATAAACCTATTGATTTTATCTTCTCGGCATTTATCTAAGCCACCAAAAATAACACAAACATTAAAGTCATAAAAGTATTCTTTAACAGTCGTACTATTCAGCTTCAAGTTGTCTAATTTGGCACGCAAATGATCAGCATAAAATACAGGAATAAAGGCATCCATAAAATGACATTTGAAGTCTTTCCAAGATTCTAGAACTTTATTGTGCCTACAACTGTATTTTCATTCAAGCAAAGCACTTTCAGTCAAAACACTCGAGGCTATGTAAATTTTTTTTTCAGACAAGTCATGTGCATCAAATTCTTTATCTACATTTAGTTCCCAATCAATATATTCATGAGTATCAAATTTTCCTGCAAAAAAAGGTATTGATAAACTGATGACTTGCAAAATATTATTCTTTACCTCATGTTGAAGCATCTGCATATCTTGATGAGGGTGTAAACCACCAGCTCTCTTTTTTCTTGATTGTGCCTATCATGATTAGTAAATAGCAAAACAAATTGACAACGAGCTAGGTTTTATCCAACTCGATTTCCCTCAAGCTTGCTCAAACAAGTTCTTACATGTTTTTATCAAACCAGCAGGGGTGATTTGCAATCAACGATGTCAACCTGTAAAGATTGGTGGAGCGATTGCCAGGAACACAAAACCTGTTTGCTGTAGTAATCTGTGGAGCTTGAACAGTTTCAATTTGTAGCAAAGATTAGCACAACCAAATCAGCAAATGCAAAGTTGAATAAGTGTTCAGCAACGGTATGGTGCTGGTCCTAGGCTAAATCCTGCTACAGACGCGAGCCTAGACACAAAGATAGTCCAACAAATGATACAAAAGGCTCAGGACAATAGCAACTAAAACACGCAGCACTTCTCTCTTTTTTTAATTCTTTGACTTTCTTTTTCTGCAAGTTCTCCTTTTTTTTCCTTTTATTTTCATTTCTTTTCTTTTTCTCTCCCTCTGTTTTTTTGTGATGAAATGAAAATAGAGATGAACAAAAGTGCAGCTAGCAGATAGCAGATAGGATATCGCATATCTCTTTTGCGATTGCGACACGCTCGGCGTATTTTATGGCAAGTGTGGATCTGTTGGAAAGATAACATGAAGATCTTTTCAGGTTGTATAAAAATGTGCCAAACAAACAACAGATCACGGAGATATGGTTGTTTTCTTCCGCACCAAAATCTGATAACAGAATCTGTTATTTGCAACAAACTCAGATCTGGATTGATTTCTTCCTTCTATTGTAAATATGAGCCAAGAATGTGACAAGAACTCGAAACTCTAATGGATTAAACGCAAAGACTAGCAACACGACACGATAATGCAATCACGAATTCAACAATGCAAATTACTGAAAATAGTGATGCACAGGCTCAAAGGGTATAGGACAGCGGAATGATTCAATATTTTTTTTGTATGGCTTTTATGTGGACAGTGGGAAAACGAATGAAACGATAAACGAGATGGGATAAATCTCATCGAGCAACCTGGGAAGCTGATACCACTTGATAGGACTTGAGGTGCCCGATCTTTCGGTGAGGTGATAACTATCGATTTGGTGGAGTCGGCTCTCACGATCCAACTACAAACGAACAGGTCGTGTGCGCCTTAGCAATCGCAGAACTAACTCCAAATAGTTATTGATCGTGCTGGACAGCAAGATCAACCTGATCATGAAGATCAATTCCTGCAAGCAATCAAAGAACAAGCAAGAACAAGAGGTGCCAAACCAGAAATCTTACAATATGATGTTCTCAAAGCAGTTTAACAGGTGGTCGTTGGACATAACTGAATATAAAAAAGTTTGCATAAGAGCTAAACTATAACAAAAGAAAACCTAAGTCTTTTTTTGTGGCGGTTGGGACCTTTATATACGGTGGAGGACGACTAGAGGATGCTGGGGTCGTCCTCAAACTCTAAGACGCATCTCTATTGGGCTCAACTTGATACATGGGCCATCGGTCCAAGTTAGGGTGATGCAGCACCTTCTGAATTGGAATAACAATTGCCGTTGACTCGGATGTGATATAAAAGTGAGGCTAGATTCACTTGAAAGTAGACTTGATGAGCTTTTCAGATTGTACTTAAACACCCAAGTTAGATTCCATATGAAGCCGTGGCTTTTGTTGCAAGTTTATACTATTTTACGGTCCGAATCCTCCATGTGTGAATATTTTCATTGACGTCCTCATCAGAGGATATGATGTCCACATCATCATTAACCACTTGAATTAGAGTCGTCCTCGACTCAAGTTCAGAATGTAAAAGTGACACTCCAATATGCCCTCGTGAAATTATAAAGGGTAGAGGCCATTAAGGTATGTATGTGGTTTCATCGTCCTCCCCACTTGATTTAGAGTCATCCTCGACTAAGCACAGATTTAAAACCAGCTATGCCCCCGTGCCTTATAAAATCTCAAAAGGTGGAGGCCACGGGGGCATGTATGTGACCTCATCATCCTCTCTCACTTTTTTTAGAGTGGTTCTCGACTCAAGGTCAGATTAGAAAACCGCAACTCCACCGTGCACTCCAATAATCATAAGAGGTGGCGGCCACGGAGGTATTCTGAAGCGGTCAAGTAGTGCCACAAAGATCTCATGAGGAGCCCTCATTCTTGCCTTTCTTCATTCTTGCAGTTTTTTTTTGTTAGAGCAGCGATGCTCATTGACTCTAATGCTAATGAAATTGTTGCAGAGGACAGAACCAAAGGGAAGATGGAGCTACAGACCCTCATACCCAACTCGAGAAAATTTCATTCCATCAACAGGTCTCTCTTTTCTTGGTCCATTGTATACAGCTGTTTTGTTTTAATAAAAAAAAACTAACGGTGGGGCTTCCCTGCTGTATTTCCACTAAAAAAAACTTTTGTAGCCGTCTTGTGCTTATGTGATGATGAAAATTGAAACAACTGATTCTACTCCTCGAGCCAAACAAGTAGGATTATGTTTGGAGTTTGTAAATGATCCATAGACTATCCACTTCCTCAAACCAAAAATCTAAATATGTGCAATATAGATTACACAATCACATATCAGTTGGGCCATTTTTAATGGAATTTGATGATGTTTCAAACTGAACAATTTCCAGCAGTCCAACTAATTTTTTGGCTTGATAACTTAGGCTTTATACTGTTCATAGAATGTTAATTATGTAGCAACTCTTATAATGCATACACACTAGCCCATTTTCTTGGTCTTACGCCAAGTCCTGAGGTGACATGAAGATATTTCTACTAGGTAGCCCCTGCAATCATTTGTAGATCCCAGGCTTGTTTGTGACATAATGCAAGTGGAGGTATATGTGTTTCCTGTCTCAGTATATTCTATTAGTTCAGTTGTTGCATTTTTCATCTCTCACTCATTCTGTCTAAACTAGAATGCCTGATTCTACTGCCTTTTTTTTTCTCTGAGGATTTCATTGATGCAGGTGCATATAATCCTCCTGCAGGGTCTTCAAGGAAGTCTAGGTCCCAGTTCACTAGCACAACAAAGAAAGGCAGCAGCCAAGTTCAAACTGTCGATGTGGCTGCCCAATTTGCATCACTTTTTGTTACTTTAGGGACTTTTTCAAACGACGTGAGAGCATGCAAATGATTTCTGTTATTTTAGGGACTTTCTGTTTGTTTTTCATTTTAGTTGATGATTTTGTTATTTCTTACACGCAAGCACTTCATATCTGTTTGTTTGTAAGTGTAACGGACATGCAGATATTTTTCAGTGACAGGATCATTTTGCTATCCTCATTTGTTTGTTTCTACTACAGAAGCATGATGCAGCAGCCTCCAGTTGGATCGAAGGGCATGAGGCGATTCATTTTGGACATTCTAGCTAGAAAGGAAGACTTTTGTATGGATCTTGTGGAGACGATCATTTTGTAAATATTGTAAGCAAACTAGCTAGAGATTGAAACTGTAAGGATTACTATGGTTCATGTGTTTAATTGGCAAATAAGTTGCATTGATGATTTTAATTTGAAATGTGAGACTTGTTGAGTTTATGTCTGAATGCATGATATTGTTGGCTACTTTTTTAATTGCTGATATGATTAATGTTTATTGTTGGACTGTTTGCTAATTGACTCTGGCTTACCTGGTAATTGACTGTTGGTTGCTATAAATATATATATCGTCGGATAGTTGGTTGTTATAAGTGTATAATAACGTCAGACAGTCGGTTGCTATATATATCTTATAGCATCAAACGGTCGATCGTTATAAGTGGTCGGTTGCTAAAAACTTATAGTGACACCATTATCAATGACAAAACGGGTCGGTTGCTAAAAGTTTTTAACGACTGACCGTCGGTTGTTATAGCGGCTTTAACGACAGAAAAGAAGGTGTTATAGATGGGTTGTGGTATATTGGATGTATAATCTCTGAGGGGCACGACGAGGACCAATCTGTTGAAGGGAAGAATAAATAAGAGGTAAATTATACCATAACTCGGCCGTGCCGGGACATGTTAGATGCATCGATCACCCTTATTTGAGTTTCATAATTATCAAACGTTGAGAGGAAGAAAAAAAAACAAATAAAAAGTTGTTTTTTCATGTGTATGGGCTTTTTTCCGCGCTGATGGGCTTGTTCGTGCTAATGGGTTGCCATCGTACCACCGGTCCAAGCCACAGTTTTGGAAACCTTTTTAATCTCGAAAATCAGTTGGCACCTTTTTGATCAGTTTTGCGAAAATAAAAAAGCTGCTACAGTAAACCAAGAAATTAACAAATTTTGAGTGAAAACCGCTCGATTTCACCAGTTTATCGCTCGGTTTTTTCTAGTTTACCTTTTTGAATTTGAAACCAAACTGGTTTGAACAGTTTTTCACCGATTTCCATATTTCCGGTTTACTGCTTGGTTTGACTGGTTTACTAACTGGTTTGACCGGTTTTTTATTTTTAATTTTTTAATTTTTGATTTTTTTAAATTTTTTATACTAAAAATCAGTCGTTCGGTGAGACCGAGCTGAACCTTTCATGGAAAACTGTGAATTTTAACCAGTTTTTGTAAACCTTGGTCAAGCACGGGTCCTCCTACATGACGTTAGGTTAATTACTAGTCATCTATCACCCACCCTAAGGCCCCATTTCGAAGGTAGTAAATTCACAGAACTTTCATAAAAATTCACATGAATAAGTTCATATTTTATAGAAAAAAGCAAGTGAAATGAATTGATGCGGGGGCTTGCCCGGTCTAGTTGTAGGATCTGGAGATAGTTTGCAACCTGACAAATCGATGGCACCGATAACTGCTCGAGCAGTCACCTATGACAAAAGATTTCATCCAACCACGCGCTTTGGTTGATGGCTAACCTGAACTTCGCAAGGTAGAGGTAATGCTCTTGCAAATTATAAGTAAACACAAGAACAAATGATAGAGAAACACTCCCAATCCTCAAAGGAGCAGCTATGATACAACCCTAAGAACAAGAGCACTTGGCTTTTCTCTATTTTTTTTTAAGTTCAATTTGTGGTCCCTTCTTTCAGCAGGGTTCAAAGTTTTATTTATACTAGGGACACTCCTTTTAGTTGGGATCAAAGCATTCTCTAATTCGTTCAGCGTGAAAACTTGTGGGCCTTTGAATGTCGATCCTTAGCTGTTCTTTAAACCTCATATTATAGTTGCTTCACTCTTGCTTTAGTCATTGGTCCCTTGAATCCGAGGTTGTCTTCCTCAACATAGGAAGTTGGTATGGCACTTGGCACATGACCTTGCTCATCATCGATCAATGGAGTGTCACGAGGAGTGTCCTCGTCATGAATCCTCTATTACAAACAAGGCCTATGTCTTTTCCTTTGGGTTAAATTCTTATTTAATGAGATGCTTTTCACGTTTTTAGACTAACTATATTTTACGCACCGGGCCAAATTTGTTTGATTGTTTCTCTTGGGCTGAATTAGCATAACGGGCTGCTTACGCAAGATTCAAAGAAGAAAAATTTAAAAATATGTTTGAATATTTGGAGGCAATTTAAATTGTATTAAATCGAAGTATTGTAATTCACAATTTAGAATATGATAAGAATCATATAACTGACACATTAAAAAATAAACTTAAATATCTGATTTTTTTTTAAAGTTCAGTATTTGAATCAAATGTTCAAGTTATAAGAGTCAATTGTTCTCGAAATAAAAATAAATTTTCCCAGTAGTAAAAGTTAAATGGTAAAGTAGTACGATTAAATTTTATAATTATTATAATTTATTTTTTCAAAATTTAATTGTTCCATCTTAATAAACCAAATGTTCTAGCAGTAAGATTCTAATGTTCAAGTGGTGAAAATAAAATGTTCTAGCCATAAAAAACCATTATTCCAGCAGTAAAATCGATCGGTAATTAAAAACAAAATTTTCTAAATATACCAAAAAGTAAAATAAAGAAAAAACAAAAGAAAAAAAAGAAAAAATATAAATAATAAAAAAGGGAAATAAAGAAAAAAATAAAAAAAAAGGAGAAATAAAAAAATTAGTGGACCATGATATATGGGCTGATAAAAAAAGGCACAAAAGCAACAAAAAAAAAAACATGGGACGAGGTGATTCAATGGGTTTCTACTTGTCTTGTACTGCTCAGGACACATCTATTCGATTCAAGGCTGAACCGGAAACATTCTTGCCAAATGGAGCCTATAACAGTACATTTGCAAAAGGAAATGCTAAAAAAGACAGCATATCTTTCTCTTGGCATCAATACAGTGAAAAAGTTCTCCAACAATTCTCTTAAACATCTTTTTACTTTCGAGGATCCTCAGACATTCCTCCATCTAAAGTGGAAGGCAGTGATTAAACATCTTTCTCTTAACCCTATCTCTTAACCCTATCTCTTGTATGACTCAAATTTTAAAAATATTTAAAAAAGCTGTGGAAGGCAGTGATTCAAATGAATCTTAAATTTTTAATTGACTCTAAAAAGTACTTTTTGAGATGATTTTTTAAAAGAACAGTTGAAAATGCTTTTAATTGTGTAATTTTTCGAGGCCTTCATTCGGTTACATGGTTTTTTTAATAATAAAATGGAAAAGGTGATTTTTTTTTTGAGCCTGGAAACGATGAAGTTAGTAGTACTCACTTAAGACTCGTTATTGTTTTATTAAAAGCATGTGTTTAACTTCCATGCATACACCAATAATATGTCATTTACCACCAAAAACCAGGTTTACAGCTATCAAAAGCCATCACCTTCAATTAATCAATGAAATAATAATGTAAAATGCAAGGACAACACCCATGCCATTGCAAGACAATCCGATTCTCAACACCATTTTCGAATAAGGCAAAGGATATATCACGAGACACCAGCATCATCCTTTTTCCTTTTCCTGTACATGATCCGGCTGCAGTTGCACTAAGGTTTCCTCGTTGTCGAGTCAAATCGGTAGAATCAAGATATTATTATGTTCTCAATACAACTCATGCCATGCTTCGTCTTCGTGAATTGTCTGTGCCAGCTGACTTCAGATTTGATGAGTGATCCGCTCCAGCAATGCTTTTGGGCTCTGAAAGCCTCTTCAGTCGATCGCTGACCGACTCAGATGTCCCAGATTTCTCTTTCTTCATCCCAGTAAAGGATGGAACAGATTTACTCAGCCCATTGATACCACTTGCTTTCGGAGAGTTGCTCCCTGGAGTCTTTCCATTGCCTCTTGCAGCAATTCTCTTTTGTCTTTCTAATTTAAGCCTCTCCAGGCGCTTTATCTGCTCCTCTTCCTGAGTTAGAAAAGTTTCTATCAGAACACTCACATGCTACAACCACCAATTTTTAGAACCGAACCTAATAATGGAACAATTCTAAATAAGCCTGGGTACGTAAATATAAGAGTGCAAAAAAAGTTCATGGTCCTTTATTTTTTTAATTGAACAAACTTTTTTAAATAAAAAGATAAACTGACCAGGTAAGGCTATCATTTTTGAGGAGAACATCCACAAATTTCATTTTGCTCAAAAAATTTGACTCCAATTTATTTTATTTTTATATTCTGAAGGTAGATTTATTATAGGTAATTAAAAGACCTCTAAATTTTGGGAAACTAACACAGAGCTTAAGCAGATGAAATGATAGCTAAAAAGTACTGCCCGCAGCCAAATTGTATTTAAACTCTGCTGGCCTTTTTAGAAGGTAGTATGGTGATAGAAAAAGGGTCAAGAGAGCAAACATTTGAGCCAGTGGTTATAACGAGCACAACATCCTACATGAACCATGTTGAATCAAATTATAAAAAGTATCCAAATGTGACTGAACCATAGACAGGAAGATGGAGCAAAACGTGTGATACCTGCTCTTTTTTCAGTTTTTGAAGGTCTGCTTTATATGCCCGTAAGTCTTGAGCACGTTTTTGTGCATCATTCAATGGGCCCCTCGGCGCTGATAATCTCCTTAGTAAGGCATCCTTCCGTTTTTTATCTGAACCATCCTTTGCATTTTTCAGCTTCCCTTTCTCTGACTTCTTTACATCATCGTCAATAGTTGGTGAGGCATCCTCAGCATTTTTATCTTCCACCTTCACAGGAGTCTGCATCAACATGTCATTTTCATAATCCATAGCTGGATCATATCCAAATGAACGATCATCAGATCCACGCTCTGGCAACAATTCATCTGGTTCATAGAAGAGTTGACTCCCAGACTTCTCATCTGACGTTTTCTTAATGCCTATAGGAAGTTCAACATCTATGTCAATTGTAGTTCGGCTTTCTGCTCCAAAATTGTCCTGTGAACTGGATCTAAGAGGAATCATAAAGGACTCATCAGCCACACAACCCCCATTCTTGTCCTGCTGACTGGGACTCTTGTACCGGGCCTCTGCAAGAGGATCCAACAAAGTAGTTCTATCTGCTTGCCTTTCCTGGCCATAGACCATGAAGTCTTCACCTGTTCCTCTCCTGTACCTTCCACCACTAGCTTCTATCTCCTTTATGTCACCATCCATATAACCTCTCCCTTCCCCAGACATCAAAAAATCATCATTGGACAAAATCCGGACAGATCTAGTCCTCCCATTGGCTGGATCAAAACCTAGTATGTTCCGTTCATGGACATCACCAGAACCTCGCTCAGCTAAAAGAATAGGATCGGCAGTGTTTACATTCTTTTTTCGCATTGATGGGGGCTCTTTTTCACCAGCAAACAAGTCTGCATCGTTAGATCTTGTTTTTTCTTCTGCTCTTAGCAAGAAACTTTGAAATGCGTTCCAGTTACCTTGGTCAGCATCTTGGCCATTTGATGTTTCATCCTTGCAAAACTCATCCCCAGAATCAAAAGCAGTTTTCCTACCCTCTTTTTTCTTTGACCTTGAGCTTTTATGCTTTCCTTCTCTTGACTTTGAGTGTGAATCATCACTATTCTCAGACTCTAAATCAGAACTTGACTGTGACTCACTCTCAGATGAGCCATGCTTTTTTGACGTAACATTTACATTCTTGATAACAACTACACTAGGCTTCTTCTTCCCTGACCTCTTACCCTTTCTATGTGACTTGCGACCGTGAGAGCTTCCTCTTTCTGAACTACTATTTCCACTTTCAACATCCAAAGTTTCTGAGTCCTTACTGTCTGAGGAATGCCTCCTAGAAGATTTCTTTCCCGAGTGGTGGTATCTTGGGTCATCCATGGGAGGATATGGTGGGTAGTACGGATTTACCCCAGGATAGAAAGGCATGCCTTGCATAGTATAAGGTGGGTAAACAGCTGCACCAGAAGGTGGATGCATTGCCCATGGGGGAAATGATGCCTGATATCCCATATGCTGGGCAGACTTCTGATCTGCAAGCACAAAGCAAATAATTTCTTAAGATTCAATAGTAAAAAAAAAGTAACATGTTTAACCAAGTGACAAATAGTTCCACAATATTTGAACATTGTCAGAGTGCACAAGGTAATTATCAACTAATAACAAGCTAAATACTGCAACCAAAAGAGTAAATTACAACCTGTTCATTCCTGAAAAAGAAAAAAAAAAGATAGCATCTACACATGAAAGAAGAAAGCAGTATTATGCATTTCTAAAAGCTCCAAGTTCATTTATCTCCTTTGCACAACCAGAAGGAAACTTGAACATGATAGAATGTTACATTTTATAAGTTTCTTTAGCAAATACTGATAGATGATTTGGCATGCTTATCTTGAAAGAATAATTAAAACTGGAGATGGAATGTTGAAAACTTAAGTGCCACTGCCATGCTTTCTTTAGTGTAAGAAGTAATAATATATACCAGCTTTAGCTCCATCATCGCCATTTGCCTCCACATTAGGAACAGCCCCTGACTCCATGGTTTGCTTCATGTTGTCTCCCATGAACACAATTCCAGATGCATTAAATGGAGGAAATTCAGAGCGTGTAGACATCGCATCAGGTTCAACTTCAATCCATTGTCCAGTTTCATGCTTCTGCTTCCACAGCTCAATGAATTGTGAACATGCCTTCCTATTCAATTAGCAACAATAAGGCAGTTAAAATGCAAGATGCCAGACGAAAATTGCTATTAGGTTGATGGAATAAAACCCAAGAAAACAACAATGAAAAAGGTGCACAGTTGTCCAAAGTTCACACTTCATACTTAAATAAACCTTAAAAACATCTAAGCTATAAATACTGTTCTGATGTTAGGACATACGAGAAAATAAAAATGAAAGAGAAGATACATCATTCAAGGGACATTAGCATCCCTATGGCCATGTTAAAAACATATTAAAACAGTCAGGGAACTAGGATAGTAGTTCAGTCAAGCATACAGAAAGATCCAGTGATTGTAATGTCTACACTTACATCAGGCGTGAAGCACCAAATCGTTCTGCGAAAGCTATAAGGTAACCCAAGCTATCAATGTCAAACCCAGCTGCCACAGCACGAGCAAATGCCATAGCCTGCTCTTTACGTAAGATAGTTTTGCGGGTCTCAAGAACTCTAAGCAATTGAACTCTGCAAAAGGGGAATGCACAATATAAGTACACTTTGTTGATATCTTTGAAGTGTAGAATAACCTCTACGCTATATAATGCTTGCAATAGAGATCATGGTAATGAGATAGAGAATTAAACATATTTTTCCATATCTTTCCCAACAGATTTCAATAAAAAAAGGGCAGCCCGGTGCACGTAGCTTCCGTGCCAAGGCTCCCCTTCCCTCAAAGATTTCAATATGATTAATTATTTATCAAGTATGACCTTGCACAGCTATATTTGCTAGAGAAGGTTACAATGAACCATCTACAAAAAGAAACATTAAGATGCAGTCATACTTTGAATTCTCCTCATGCGCGGTAGTTTCATTCTGTACTTGTAGCGATGAATGTGACCCTGGCTGTTATCAATTAAACATCTCAGTCAGTTCATAGATAGGTCAGTACATTTATAGGGCGAAGCATAACCATGCAACCATACCTTGTAGAGAACGATTGCTGTATCTGCATTAGGATCAGAATTCACCAAGGCACCTATTAATGGATCAAGAATGCCACAAATGTTGTAGCAGTAAATAAAAATGTACAAAGGAGTATAGCAAGAATTCAAGTCATCACCTCAAAACTGAATTCCAGAGTTTCAATAAAGTAAGATTCTATTAAAGTTGTGTAAGAAAATTGTGAAATCAAACCTATATCAATCCGACCAATTACATAGGAAGTATTAAAAGCCATTGGGATCATAGCCCTTAAGTAAACTAGTACAAACTGGCTCTTTGTTGATTCCTGACTACTTAGGAAATTGAGCATAAGTACCAAACTATCAATGGCACAGCCCCTGATGTCAGATCAAACTCCATAATAAATTACTACTAGATAATCAGAATAGATGGTAGCTTGCATTTTTTCTTTTGGTGGTCCATTGAAAAATAGTGACAAAGATTCCTATGTTCCTCATAGGCATTGCACGATGCAACGCAAAAAAAAAAAGTAACATGGTAATACGAAGTGTTATACCTTCGTTGTTTTCAGTTGGTCTTTTTCCATGGTCTTCCACCTTCCAGATAGATGGCAAACAAGAATAGGTCATCTTTGTGCACACAGCAACAACTCATAATCTACAACTTCCACTTACAGATCTTAATCCAAGGTTATCATTGCTCTGGATAGCAATGGCATCCTCCAGCTGCAAGATCTCAGACTCCAGTGTGGTGACTCGCTCAAGGACTTCTGGAGTACTAACGAAACGTACAAATCTGCAAGGAAGGAATTCACATAAGAATGGCCCACCAAGGAACGCCACAAGTAGCTGTAGAAGTTTTAGGCGCCAACCTTTCCACTGTGCCTCTTGTAAACCATGGTGCATCGAATCCTGAGCTTGGTTCGAGCGTGATCGAGTACCCTCCCTTCGCGATCTGATCTTGAGCAGCCTTCAGGTGGGCCAAAAATGGTTTCAGCAAACCAGATGCCAGCTTCTCCTTCCGGCCATTCGCTATCAGAACCAAATCAAACCTGAAAACAGTACCAGGTCAACTTCAGTCGGGCATCTTGGAGAAAACACCACAAAGTGTCATGATGTCATCTATGCAAAAAAAAAAAAACAAGGGAACAATGTATTATGCGTCCAAGGGTCACCAGATCTAATAAAATTTAGCAACCATCATGAGGCCACCAAGCCCAACATGACTGCGACAAAGGTAAAATCATTTCCTAACCCAGATTGCAGCAAGATGCAACATTATTTCACACCTGATATACGGTACTGCATCTTAGGACAACACAACTAAACAAAACTACAGCACCCTTCAAATGGCAAGCTTCGAAAAGCCAAACTGCTAGTACTACAAGCCCAGCAAACATGAACCGTCACAGAGACTTAAAAACAATCTTTGAAAAATATATAAAGAATCTGTTCTTGCGCCGTTCCCCGAAAAATCAAAACCCAAAGAAACAAATATTCACCGAATCACCGCTGCTCCTCCAGCTGCAGATCTAGGAACGAAGCACTCACCTGGTCCGGGTGGGGGTGAGCTGGAAGACCACCGCATCCAGCCGCGCGTCGGGCCTCATGGCTCACGAGTTCCCCCGGTAGGCAAGAACAGCACAAGAGCCTAGCTCCCCTCGTAGCTCTCTCCCTCCCGCCCCGCCTTAGTACAGATCTTGCAGACAGACAGATTTAGCAGCAAAAGGAGCGCGCGGAAACTGCAAGAAGAACCCGCTTTGCTTGCGCCAGGTGCCAACCTCCCCAGTGGGGGGAAAAGGGGGAAACAGGAAGGGAGGGAGAGGTGCTAAAGCGGGATGCTACTATAAATCTCGAGCAAAATGCAGCTCCGGCGCAGGAAAATATCCCGAGAAACTCAAGAACATGGGGTAGATGGATGGATGGAGCAGAGGCCAGAGCCAGAGGGGAATGAGTAATCAAGCCCCCGTACGAAGAATCGATGCGGCGGCCATTAATAATTCTGCGTCACAAGGAGTGTGTGCTCTCCAGTGTTCTGCGGGCGTGTGAATGCTGAAGAGAGATAGAGAGAGGAGCGGAATGCGGAAGAGGTAGTGCTGCGGCCTGCTGGTGTGCTGGTGCGGCTGAGTAGCATTATTGGTACAAAAAAAAGACGGTCTTTTTACTCGGCGCCCATCACTTTTGTTATATTGCTACTGTTCGTAGCAGTAATTGTAAAGCTGATTTATTGTCTACTCCCTCCGTTGTAGTAGCATTTAAAATTTATTTATAAAGTATTATTCTTTCAATATAAATCTCTCTTTCCCTCCTCCCGAACTCTTTTATTTTCTGTGCCCTCGTCATTTTTTCCAACTCATAAAACAACATTTTTTGGACAAAGATAATCTTACTTCAAAAAATTAAATGTCTTTTGAAACATAGAATTTTCAAAGAAATCGTATAAAAAAATATATAATTTAATTTAATTTTATAAAAAAATACTCTATTCCAAAAGAGGCCTAGAGCATGTTTGGGACGGCGCCATCCCAACGACCGGCCACTCAGCCAGCTAGATAAAAGCTCGACTGAAAGGGACTCGACAAAGAGTGCCGTTGTGTTTACATTTTGTTTAATAACAAATTAATTCGAGCCAGCGCGCACAAAAAAAAGCTCCTCCACTTTTTTTTTTATCTGTTTGTCAAGCCTACCGTGTGCACCTGTCATGGTAGGTGGTTGCCGGATGTGAAGGGCCAAAGTGTTGTCGTGAGGCTCGGTTGTTACGGGTTCACGAAGAAATTGTTTCGATTGCTTCGGGCCGGTGTCTTTTAACACCCTCGTGCTTTTCGACTCTCCAAAGTGTTCCGGGTGGTGGGCGACCGTGTCCGGGAGCAGTTCAGGAAATCAAGCGATTACAGGCAATGATTAGTGGATGGTGTTAGATGAAAGGTGTTCGTATCTGTTGCCGACAAAAATTGGAAACTAGAATGCAAATTTTTTTTTTCCTTGGCAAACTGGCCGTCGCTACTAAAAGTTTGAGGAGAAAGTTAAGCGGCAGCTGGCCGCAGTAGCAAAAAGAAGGGCAGGCCCTACGTCATCTATCTCAAAATATGTTGATTTATAGGTCCTGTCAAATCTATATTCAACAACACATTTTTAAAATTTAATCAGTTTTACATGGAACTTGTACTCTATTTTATATTCACTATAAAAATAGTACTCTTATTATAATATTCTCTCTCTGTTTTTTAATCGATGTCGGTTTATTTTTAAAATCAACTTTGACCATTCATTTTATTCAAAAAAATTTGATAAATTTTATATAATTTGATTTACATTAGAGTTATTTGAACCACAACTTAAAATTTTACACATTTAAACAAATTTTTTTAATAAGATGAATAGTCAAAATTAAATTTAAAAGTCAACGGCGACATCAATTAAAGAACGGAGAGAGTATATTTTATAGTTGCAAAGTTGATTACTTTTATATAAGTCGTCAATCAAAGGCGGGTTCGACAACATCTTAACTAAACTTATTTTCGAACCGATGGAGTCCACTTTTTGCCGGCTGTTAAAAAATTTTCCTAAAAAGAATTGATATAATGTAGATTTGCAAGTGAGACACTAGTGGCGGCAGCAGGATTTTCAACACTAACAGCTGGATTAACCCAAGGTCCCTTCCATTGTTTTAAGGTGATGGGTGTGTGTCATCATCATCTCTCTTTTTTTTTTTTTTATCGTACCGACAAGTGCATCAAGTCCCCTCGTCTCAAGTCACCTCTTTCCAGCGTGGCAGGGGTAGGTCCGAGCTGTCGCACGTGCTTTTGTGCTGCTCCATTGCCACGCCAGCAAAATGCCCTAGTAGTACAACAACTAGCGCTGATATATACCGCTAGTTTTATGGTTCTCTTGCAGATCACGCTCTCTTTTCTCTTTTTTTTTGACGAAATGATGCCACAACTTCAAGTTAAAAAGAAACACGAGTGCTGTGTAGGAGTGATTGAAGCACGAAGGAAAATCATAATCAGATCATTTGAATCTAGATTTGCTATAGCTCCTAATCTCAGACGAGAATTAAATCCTGCAGTACCATGTGGTTGACTTCTTCTAATTTGGCGGCCACCCTGGCACCCTTCTGAAGTCCATGTGGCCACGCCGATGGATCGGACGCGTCGATCCAAGATCTGAATCACCCCCCCAATCAATCGTTAGCGCTGCTAGGCAATCCTACCGTATCCGAAACAGCAGAACCAGCAGTACCAGAACGCAGTAGTATATTACTCGTAGTACTACTGGCACCGAAAGGGCGATCTGAGGAATACCAACAGCTATAGGGTGGCTCGTGAGAACAGGACCATCGGAAGATGGGATGGCAAGATGCATCCGCCTTGGATTCCCGGCGAGACAGGCCTGGAAATCGATGAGGGGCAGGCAGGAACAGGGTCGGGTACAAAGGACACCCGTTGGCTTGTTCGATGCTGGAGCCGGAGCACCGAGCAGTACACGTAATTTGTTGGAAATCTAAAACAACAAATAATTGAGCTGTGGAGCTGCAGGAATAAAAATTCAAAAGGCAGAAATGGTGGGGTGGTTCGGTGAGACGTCACGACGACCCGTGAGCGCTGGTGACGCCCTGCCTTTTTTCTTCGTCGTTGTTACTGTCTCTGTTTTTCCTTTTTCTCTGGCTTTGCCAACGACCTGACCAGGAGATCTTTCTGGCTGGGCTGATGATTTGTTTTAAGCCGATATAACTGTGAGCTCGATATTTCTCGTTCAACCTAGAACTCTATCGAGTCGTCAAAGGGATCTGAACGGACCCAAACATTCCAGTGTCCCAAAATGTCTACAGATACAGCTTTGCGATGTCCGCGTCCTTGATACGGGTCGCTGGACGTTAGGAGCGAAAAATCTAGTACAGTAACCTCTTTAGTTATAATTCAAACTTAACAAAAAATATCATGAATTTATCACTTCTAGTGTAACGGCTAACCTCACAAATTCAACTTTGATTTCAGAATGGATCCTAACTCATGATCTGTTAGCCCAAAACCCGGATTTGTGAATTAAACAATCAAATTTAAAATCCAAGACCATCAAAAGGCTTTGACAGGGCCTTGCCCTCCTGTTAACCTTAAAAAAAAAGAAGGCTTTGAACAGAACGCATTCTTGACTCAAACTATCACACTAGATTATTCCTATTGTTATGTATGTTTACAGAGAATGAATCCACCAAACGTTTACGCTACTTATATATAAGAGCAAAGGCTGGCGTGCTAATCGATCAAACTATTTAAAATATTCATGTTAAAATCGTAGGGAAACATGATATTTTCATGTGTTTTCTAAACATTTCGCCGGAAAAGTTTCTTTCCTTGGGTAAGAAAAAAGGTCTCAGGAACAAAAAGAATTTTCTAGGAGAATCGAAGGATTACAGCAGTGAAACTTCAAAGCACGCTGTAGTGCATACATCCACAAGTATCGGTACGTTATATATATATATATATATATTTTTTTTTTGAAGAATTTTTTTCCCTTCCTTGATTAGAAAAAGAGAAATAATTAAGCCCTCTCTCTGTAACGATGATTGTAGGAGTACTTTCATTGTCGGTACAGGTCTAGATCGCCGTGGCCACGGACAGCCGCTACTTTGCACATAACCAATGAAAAACCATGCACGGTTACGACTCTGATCTGCAAAGCACACGCAAATTAAGAAAAAAACGTGCGTGTCGCCCAGCACGTCTGCGCTCGTCCCATGCGTCGACTGGTCGCCATGTTTCAGAGCATGTTGTTGCTTTTAGCTTAGTTGGGTCACCAGCTGATCAGGGAGAAATTTCGAGGTGCGTAATGGTGAACAATGATGCCGCTGATCTCCCTTTCTGCATAAAGTGAAATTCAAAGTACGAGTTAGGATTAATTATTTGATTTGGGCGGAGACTCGAAGCGAGATGATCGTCATGTTTGTTCAGAAGTTCCATCCGTCTTTTGAGGTGGGTCCCACCTTCTAGATTAGGATGGCTGGTTTGCCTGGTAGGACACGATAGATTGTGGAGTGGTGCTCCTAGTACCTTTCTATACTTGGGATTAGCCACAGCATGTGAAGAGGAAATAAGATCCGCTATAATGCCAGCACAAAAGATCTTAAATTGATATCCTCGTTGACTACAAATATCAACTTTGATCATTTATTTTATTTAAAAAATTAATTCAAATCTAAAAAATTATAAGTTGTAATTAAATACCTTTGACGATAAAGCAAATTATAATAAAATATATAAAATTTATCATTTTTTTTAATAAAACGAAATGTCAAAGTTGATGTTTATAGTCAATGGCGACATCAATTTGTGAATGGAAGGAGTAAATATATTAAGCAACTAAATTGTGGAAGTTTTATCAATATGTTAATATGCTTATTATTTGTTGTACCGCGATATAAAGTTTGGGCCAAAATAAATTTGGAAGCGAATTCTGTTTTTTTTTTTTCAACACGAGTCAATGTCATGATCTGGGCAAGGGACACGCTGAGGTCATGCCGGTGGAAGAAAGGCCCAGTCGGTTGCGGGCCTATAATGCAGGAATACATAAGCCTGGCTTAAAAGGCCCACCGGCCTGCCTCGTGCATGGGCCCGGTTATTACCTACCTTTCCTGTGAGAGGAAGGCGACGGGCCGACGGGGAGTGATCGATGGAGCGGCGGCCGGCGGGCTTGGCGGGTGGTGACTGGAGTCCGACAGCGCGGGGGCGAGGTCGCCGCCGGTCGCCGGATGTGGAGAGACGCTGTGAGCGTATTTAGATAGGGTTCCGAGGTTTTGGGGGGCCATCCTCTCCCCGACGTGGGGGCAGTGGGCGGGATTGGCGGGAGGATAGCGGTGGGTGGCGACATGGTGGGTGCGAGCGACGCGGCGCCGCCGGACACTGGAGGTGGAGGAGGACGACAATGGTTGATGCGGTGCGGCGGGCAGCGACGGCGGCGGCGTAGTGGAGCGGGAACGGTGGAGGAACGAGCGCGGCGATGCGGGAGGACGGGGAGGACACGTGTTGTCTTCTCGGAGGATCGCGCAGTCGACGCTCCCTCCATCACGAGGGACTACAGAGCCAGCAGCGACGTGCTCCTCAGCAACTTCATCGTCATCGAGGTGGGTTGACATTGCCACGCACGCACGCACGCAGGTGCAGACTGCATACACATCTACCACGTCCATGGCGAATTGCCGCGTTGTTGAGAGTCAACGGGTCGCTGACAGCTGCTAGGCACGCCATGGTTGATCGGCCCTCGTGCTATAAATAAACCATCATCTATCAGCCCCTGTTTATCGGATCCCACGACTCCTCCACCTCCACCATCCCAAGCACTTGCGCTTCTCCTCCATTTCGTTCCTGGGTCGTCGCGTTCTCTGCACCCCAGCGGAGCTCTCTGCCTTACCTTCAATCAGTTTCTCCCTTGGATCGGTGAGTGCATTGATCTGCGACTAATTGCATTGGATTACTTCATTTAAATTTGCTTTTTTAGATGATGGATCGTATCTAAACTGTACTTGCTCCATTCCTTTTTCTTGTCGCTAGGATAAGCTAGTTAGTACAAATTTGCATTAGTAAGTTTGTCCTAACGATATGAAAAAAAGGAGTAAAGGGACTAATTGTTTGGTATGGGACGAGTTTATTTTTAAGGGGAATTGTAGATTGGATTTATTCAGGGGTTGTTCAAGTGTTTCTTGGAGGATACATGATCTGTTGAGAAATAATATCGACATTACTTGTTCTTGGTTTTCTTCTGCTCTGTAGTTTTCTTGTCTCTTAATACTGCTAGGTTTGTGTTCGGAATTTCAGATGGAGGGAACCGTGTTCACGCCCTCGCTAGAAGGGATAAAGCATGTCAAGTCAGATAGCGGCGAGATTCTGACAAAGCCGTTCCTCGAAGTATGCAAGCACATCCTCCCGGTGTTAGGTATGTAGTAGATGTTTCACACACTCCTGCAATGCATTTAGTAATCTGCTATACCTTGGTGTGATTAAAGCAATGACCTTTTGAACTATAATTTATTGCAGAGAAATTTGGTTCAGCCATGTCTATTGTGAAATCTGATATTGGAGGTAATATTACGGTAAGGGGAATCAACTTTCTCACGAAAATTCTTTTTTTTTTTGCTTAAATGCATTAGTTTCATCTAATTATCTGTATTGATATACGTCGCACAATCCATAAGCGAAAAATGATTAGCGCTATTTGTTATTTAAAATCTTCTCTAGAATGAAAAGATAACAAATAACAGCTTTCAATATTGTATTTGAAGATATTTTGTCAAAGCAAATGCTTCTGATCGCAAAAAAAAAGCAAATGTTTCTACTTAGTTATGCATCTCATTGGGAAACTGGTTGATTCTAGTAGGCACTTAGTTCAAAAAAAAAGGCTGCCATGTAAGAAAAATTCTCAGCAGATACTGCATTGTTCTTGTTATGCAGAGGCTGGAGGCGAAATATGCATCAGATCCATCAAAGTTTGAACAATTGCACAGCATGGTGAAAATCGAGGTTAGCACTAAGACAACAAAAAGTTCTAGCAGTTGCACCAACGGCCTTCTCTGGCTGACGAGGTAACTCACCAAAACTTGCATATTTCAGTGCGATCAGCATAGAGGTTAGCAGCATTGTTGTTAATTGTTTTTGTATGTGTCCACCAGAGCCATGGACTTCTTGGTCGCGCTGTTCCATAATTTGGTAAAGCACCCAGATTGGCAGATGTCACAAGCTTGCAGTGATGCATATGGCAAAACATTGAAGAAATGGCATGGCTGGCTGGCGAGTTCAAGCTTCTCGGTAGTTTTTCTTATCTAAATCTGAAAAGAGTTACACTTCAATAAATATATCTGTCAAATCCCCAGCAATTGCTTCTGTTTCCATCTTTGGTTTTACTTGGATTTGTTTATGCTAGTCATATGAGTCAATGTGTGCTGTGAAGATGTTCATCTTAAATGGGTTATAGGGGCCAGTAGCTTTTTTGTGGTCTCATTAAGAAGAACAATTAGCTCTAGCTATTTCAGGAGAAGAAACAGTAACAAATTATCTCAGCTAGCACATATTTCTTAAACTATACACTGCGATGGAGAGTTTGAGAGATCTTTGGTAATCCATGGGAAAATAGGAAGACCTAATCATTTTTACCACCAAAAGGACTTGCGTTTACACAAACTGGGCAAAAAAAATCATTTTCTGTGGCTGCTTGTGGTACAAGATGTTCATGCAAGGTATAGGAACAAGGAAAATACGTTGCTTACTTTATTAATAAAAAGTTGAAAACCTTCAGTTGATAATTATTGTGTAGTATCAGTTACAGACAGTCACTTTGCCACCTCGAACATGAACACACATGAATATGTATATGTACTCCATAATTTTAGGTCGCCATAAAGCTTGCTCCGGACAGGAAGAAGTTCATGGAGATTATCAGCGGCTCAGGCGACATCAATGCAGATATTGAGAAATTCTGTGCAACATTCTCCCCATTACTGGCAGAAAACCACAAGTTTCTGGTATGGTTAGCCCAATTTACTTGTGCTTTTGGGGTGATCAACTGAATTCTTTCAGTATGAACTTTACCTTATAAAATGCTGTCTTCTTGCAGGCTAGCGTCGGCATGGATGATCTTAAGGCATCATGAGGCAGTACACTCCATCGACCTACATCACTATTTGACCAACAAGTGATTGTTTCTTTCTTGTATTTGTAAGGCGCGTAATGAGTCTATTTGTTTAAGTGCATTTGTATTAGACATCTGTTCACCTCCGTTTTCTCTAAGTCATGGACACAATTGAATTTCTGTGTGAGGTGGCAATTTAGGATGGATGAGAGTTTGGTCTCCAAAGCTCCTTTGTAATAGAACGTTTTTATTTTTTTTTTGCATATGTTCCATTACTATGAACAAATATGCTAGTCATGGAAAAGTCTCAATAAAAATTGTTTTCTATGCCATTGCATATTAGTAAAAGAATCCTTTTGACTTGTTGCCACCCACTCAAGATCAGGAAAATGAGTTGGATTTAAAGAACTGGTAAAAAATAGAGGGCAGAATTAGAGGCAACAACAATGTTTTTTTTTTTTGGAAAATACCACCACCACGAGGGATGCCCCCATGGCGTACTTTATTAAAAAAACCGAACAAAGATACGCGAGCAAACAAAGTAGGCTCAAGATGAGCCATAAAACAAAAGAAAGCTAAAGACAAAAACTAGAACTCTAAACTACACTGAGAAGAAAAGAAAACAGAAAAGACTGCTGACACTAGAGAATCTAACAGCTTGGGACATGCAGTCTTCCTTGAAGGCTATCTTCCAGGCTTGCAAACTTGGAATCTTATTGTCAAAGATAAAAGAATTTCTCTGTTTCCATATGTTCCAAGCTGCAATCATAAAAAAAATTTCCATGAACACTGAGTTGACCTGAGAAGATTGTTGTCCTTGCTCCAACATACTAAAGGAGGACATGTTATCGTTCCAAAGGATGTTCAGACTATTCCAAACTTGTTTACTGAAAAGACATCCAAAGAACAGATGAAAAGCTGTTTCTTCCAACCCTAAATCACAAAGAACATAATTGTAGTTGCTATTCTCAATGTTGAAATGCTTTCTTTTAAGAATGTTTCTTGTGTTCAACCGATCCATGAACATCAGCCAAGTGAAGACTTTCAGCTTATTACTGTAGCTTGCCTTCCAGATCCAAGCAAAAGGTTGGGGAGGCTGAATGTAAGTGTAAGGATAGTTATAGAAATTTTTGGATGTATAATGGGGTGATCCCCAAATATACGTCCATCTATCCTTCTCTGCAGCTTGTGAATTTTTCTTGCAAATTTTGTATGATATCTTGCAATTGATTATACTCCTGAAAGGCTTGAGAAGATAAGGGGAGATAGAATTGATTCTGGACTGAACTATCTGCAAGGAATTCTTCCACTGAGATTTTCTGATTCTTCGCAAAAGAGAATAGCCTTGGAAACTTCTACTGCAAACAATGACCATTCCAGACATCCAACCAGTAAAGAACCGTTGTGCCATTACCAATTTGACAAGACGATACCGCTCTGAATAGATCACAAAGATGTAACAAATCCTTCCACCAGAAGGACCCCTTGTCAGTCGCATCGTGGGGAATTTGACCATTGGAGTAGTAAGAATGCCAAATAAGATTAACCCAAGGGATGTCCCTTTTGTTATAGAACTTGTCCAAATGTTTCAATAACAGAGCCTTATTCTATGATTTAAGGTCCAAGACTCACAATCCCCCTTTGACTTTTGGTTTTGTCACTTTTTTCCAGGCCACCAGGAAGTTCTTTTTCGCATTTATATCAGACCCTCGCCAAAGACAGTTTCTTCTAACCTTGTCAATTTGGTCCAAAACCGTAACAGGTATATCCAATGTACACATTGTGTAAGTAGGCAAAGATGACAAGACAGAATTGACTAATTGAAGCCTTCTGGCATAAGAAAGCATGGAAGAAAAACTTTGAAGTCTCTTTGTTGTCTTGTCCACCAGGGGCATGAAATGGTCTACATGAGGTTTGGTTGTTCCAAGTGGGAGCCCAAGATATGTGAAAGGCAGCAAGCCCACTTTACATCCAAACATTTGAGATAGAATTGAGGATAGAGGGATCATATTGGACTTGTCAAAATTGATTTTAAGCCAAGTTGCTCCAGAAAAGGTCTGAAGAAGACACTTGAGATGAAAAAATTGTCTTTGAGCAGCTTTCATAATGATAATAGTGTCATCCGCATATTGAATGATAGGGAAAAAGTTTCCAACTATCTTCTCAATTGGGGAAGAGATAAGCCCTAAGTTGCTTGCTGCATTTGTAATGTACTGAAGAAGATCAGCCGCAAGGACAAAGAGTAAGGGAGAGAGAGGGACTCCCTGCCTTACTCCCCGTTTATAGTGAAAGGAACTCCCCGGGACACCATTAAGCAAAATAGCTGAAGAAGCCAAGCCCAAGATTTTAGCTATCCAATTTTGCCAATCTTCATTGGAGCCCAGATGTTTCAACATTTGAAGAATTGTTGAGTGCTCAATAGCGTCAAAGGCTTTCTCAAAATCTAATTTCAGAATGACAGTTGGCCTTTTTGAGTCTGTCATTGGTGGCTGAATTCAAAGGCTCAGGCTAAACAGTCTTGTATTGTTTTGGATCTGATAAAACTATACTAGTTTTTATGGATCAGAGAGATGATAACCTTCTGCCAAAAATTTTGTGATAAATTTTAGCACTGAATTGAGAAGGGAGATAGGTCTGTAGTCACGCACATGAGTCGGATTACTGACTTTAGGTATCAAAGTGATAAAAGAGCTATTTAGAGAATGCAAATCATTGTGGCCATTAAAGAAGTCAAAGCATAACTGATAGACGTCTTCCTTAATAATGTGCCAACACTTTTGAAGAAAAGACCATTAAAGCCATCAGGTCCCGGTGCTTTATCTATGGGCAATTTACTGACTATTCCATCAATCTCTTCCTTGGATACAGGTGCTGAAAGATTATCAAGATTATCCAAACAGTGGACCAAGGTGTCCAGATCAAAAACCATGACAAGTTGGGTGGTGAACCCCATTCTTTGTTTATAATTCTCCAAAAGAAGCTGTGCCTTTGCATTGTGACCTGTTAGAACTGTGCCATCATCAGAATGGAGAGCTGTAATCTTGTTTCTTCTGTATCTATTAGAGGCCATTGCATGAAAAAACTTTGTACTCTCTTCACCAAACTTAGTCCATCTAACCGTGCAACGTTTTCTCTAGTAATCGTTTTTGCATCCCAGCAAGTGATTAACATGACGTTTTAGAATAATTCTAAAATTCTTTTCCTAAATGAACAACTTCCTTTGTTCTTCAATCTTATCCAGAACTATAATAGCATCTTCACAAGAAGCAATAAAGGTCTTGAGCTTAGAGAGAGAAAAGCTCCATTTTTTTAGGGCTTTTCTAAGCATCTTAAATTTTGCTGTAACCCTTGTTGCACTATTAGATGCATTGATATTTTGGGCCTAAACATTCTGAACCACATAAAAAGAACTCTGCTGTTCCACCCAGAAATTTTTGAATCTGAAGATGCTTCCTTGGGTACTGTAGTGTTTACCTGTACCACGCAAGGAATATGATCTGAAATTGGCCTGGACATGGCAGTCATTATAGTATCCGGGTAGGAGGAGATCCACTTTGTTGAAGTAAAACACCAGTCCAACTGGACTAAGAGGGGATCTTGTTGCATGCTACTCCATGTAAATTAGCAGCCCTTGAGGGGAGATTTCAACAAGGCCTAGATTGCTAATGATCTAATTGAAAATAAGAATGTCATTAATATTGCCTCCCCCTCTATTTCTGTTAGCTGTGGACTGGTAGAAGTTGAAATCCCCTACTATCATCTAATTCTCTTCCTCTTTATTTGCAGGTTATTGAGCCAATTAACAAAGTTATCTCGTGCAGGTCCATTGCACGGCCCATAGATAGTAGTGAGGAACCAAACCTTATTATCAAAACAGGAAGAAAACTTTACTGTGACTGCAAAGCTGAGGTTGTGGATGATCTCTCATGTGACTAAGCTTCCATTCTAACCCATTAGAATACCTCTGGAGGCTCCCACACTAGGAGACAAGGCAAAATTCCCAAACCTTTTGGGAGCAAATTTTCTGATAAAAGAATGTGAAAAGTCTTCTTTTTTGGTTTCCTTTAAACAGAAGACTGTACAATTGCTTTCTTCAATTTTCCTTCTAATTGCCAGCTGTTTATCCACATCATTGATTCCCCTGATATTCCAGTTCAAGATGTTCAGGGGAAGCTCTGCCATCCCACCCAACGCTAGCTGCGCTTCAGATGCTGGAGTGAGGAGAAGCTCTGCTGTGACCGCCGAAGAGGTCATACCACATCTTCTTGTTCCCATTTTCTGAATCTGTATGATAGTAAGTTTCGGGAAAGGCCCATCATGATTTTCAATATCCTTTAATCCCGAGAAGGAATTAGCTGAATCAAAAGGAGGTAGCAAAAATTTACCCGCTAAATCTGCGTGGCTGAGAATTCTCTTCTTAGCCTTGGAGTTCTTCTTAGCTAGCACAGCAGGGCGAAGTCCCTTGTTGTTTTTCTTTCATTCTAGGACACCTCTTAACTTCTTGTGCTTGCACATGTTCATTAGTCAATCCCTTTTTTATCTTTTGGGAGTAGGTGTGCTTAATTGAAGGCTTGATATAAGCTACAACTTTCTTGTACTCCATCAAGGGCTGGGCACTAGAATCAGTCATCATATTGTTAATCAACTCATTAGACTTCTCAGAGACCAAAGGCTGGCAATTGCTTGGCAGTGGCACCAACTGAGTGTTACTACGAAGTTCTACTGCTTGTAGGTTAGAACCATTAAGAAAGATGTTGAGACTAGGCAACTGGACTGTCAGGATTTTCTTCTGACCATCTAAAACAGTCTGAGCCACATACTGCATGATCATCTTGTTTAAGTTAGCTAACATGTTCTGAAAAGGATCAACCAAGACCTTAGTTGCTAGTCTTTGAACAACTGTTGTTGGAGACAGGAGGCCCAGAAGCTGTGGTTCATTAACCTTGGTTTCCCTTGCTTGAGTTTCCAATGTATAGATAAAGACCTCTGCCCCCTGACCTTGGATGAAGGCTTGATTATGAGGAGGCTGGTTGACTGAAGATTCATTACTATCTTGCCCTTCCTGATTTGGTTGATGATTACCATCATTCAGATCAAACATAAACATGTCTGCAAGATGGGCAACCTGTTCTGGTTCTCCTGGCAAGATGGGTCCCTGAAAAGGATAGGGATTTCTTTTATGATGCGGTGCCTCATCTTCATCTGCATGTATGATGTCAATTAAGGAAGAATTGAGTATGTAAACAGGAACTATCCACGATCTGCCCTCCCCATCCAAATCTCTACCATGCTTCACAATCAGGCTTTTAGGAACTTCTACAGGGTCATCGATCATCACTTTAACTAAGACTAGCAATGTTCTCATCACTGTCATTCCAGAGCACAGACTGACCAAAGTCATAGCAGGCTTGCTTGATGAAACAAGTTTCTTTGAAATCCATAGGAAACCCCAACATAAAAATCCAAGCTAATCTAGTAAAAGGTGGCTGTCTAAAGTTCATCGGGGCTTCATTATGCTTATGGAAGTTGAAAGTGACACCTCCCAGCATGTGAGGGTTACTAGCAATAATGGTATCCCTCTGACAAGGACCCCTTAACTGATATAGAGCAAAGCCATGGGGATGCGGAGAGCTGAATCTTGCTTCCTAAGCTCGACCTCGATGAAGTGCTGCACCTCAATCACGAACTGTAGACTCTGCGCCACAGAGAGCTCAATGTTGGCGACAGCAATGGCACAACTTTCATGCTTTCTGGTGATATCACTGGAGAAGAAGACAGATCTTCGAGCTCGACGCTGAGGACCACCATCTTCAATAAGCATACCGGTCGGAACATAGGCGTGAGGCTTGATGGCAAAGTTCGCCATCTCGGAGTTGTGACTGGGTTCCGAAGAGCCTGATTGAGCAGCGTGAGGAAAACTAAGCTGCCTAGAGTTATCTTGATGAGGAGAGCACAGCGAGCCAAAAGATATAGCTGAAGAATGGGAAGGGTCGCCAGAGAGCAAGCCGTTTGTCGACCGTTCAGTTTCCCGAGGAGAGGGAGGCTGGTTTAAGTGTTCCCAAATATTGAGACCAAAAGCCAAAGAGTTAACAGGCTCTAGACTGGTCGGTCCAGCTGGCCTTTTTGAACCCAAACAGCCCTCTTGAGAGCCCGATTTTTAAAGCAATACTTAGCCTTATGATCATAATTAAAACATGCAAGGCATCTAAAATCAAAATGACAGGAGGCAAAGAGGTGACCTCTACGTAGACATTGGGAGCAGAAGCGTTCTTGAGGGCGCTTTTTGGGAAAAGAAGTCCTCTCAAAAGCAGTCTCTTGTGCCGAGGCGCCAAGCGTCGCCTTAGAAAGATGTACCGAAGAAATACCCAGATTCTTCTTGAGATTAATGAAAAACAACTGTTCATCATCTTCTGAGTTTTCGAAGAAATGTCGACGTGGGAAGAGGATTCATTCAAAGGAAGACTGGCTCTCTTGTTTGAAAGCCCCTAGGATGAATCAAGATTATCACGAATTGGACAGAAGAAACTACCCACTTTGATAGAAGATAAATTGTCCCTGGGCTCATGCTTCTTGTTTGGAGAGTCTTGAACCAATTGTTTACTGAACGAAACTCTTTTCATTAGATGAGAAAGCTTCTTGCGGTTTTTAGGCGATAACAGTAGTCCAACTGGCTTCTTCTTCTTCTCTAAGCCATCTCTGATATTCACGGTCAGCATGCTCACCACCATCTCTCCAAAGATGAAAATAAACATCAAAATGATCTATTATGACCCTGTGAACAGAGCGAACCAGAAGACCAACCTGCTTGGAGGACACTGAGAACTAAAAATGTCGATCTTGCAGCAACTTGACATGAAAACCCGCCGGAGTTCCACCCTGACAACAATGTAGTGCCATACTGATCGAAGCTTCCGTCAAACGGAAGGTAAACCTTCTGGAGATGGCAACCAGAAAAAGAACCAACCGTCGAATACGAAGGGTGGTGAACTGAACAACGAAACTTACTTTTGCTTGAAAACAACGACCGAGAGAAATCCTAGTTTCGCACCAAAAGGGCCAAAGCTGGATCCTCCTCTAATTCCAACAACTTTGCGGGAGCCTTCTTGATTGAATCCGTCGGGTAAGGGCTGCCGATAAAGCAGACCGTCAGAGTTGAAAACGAAAGAGGTGGGGCTGAGCAGCGGGACCAAAGGAGGTCACCGATGCTGGAAGAGCTCAACAGGACATGAACCTGAGACCCAATTATTCAAGGGAAAACACTTTACCACCAAACTACTCAAAATTTTATTTGTAAAACTAAGAATCCCACTTTCTCTTTTTATGTTGAAAATCAATTAAATCATGGGAACATTTTGAAAAAACATGCCCATGGATTCTATACATTGCAACAATTCTTCACCCATGGACAAAACTATTCTGTATTGCAACATTTTCTAAAAATATAACCATACTTCCAACAAAGTATTTGTTGCAACAAGAGAGATACCGCTAAGAAGAATTATGTTGCCATTGTGTTTCAGCCATTAAATTTTAGTCTAATTATGATTCAGCCATTGATTTTCAGATTTTTTGAAAGCCAATCTCAATTGAACTATAAGTCCGTTAAATGACTCTAAAAGTGTTAACTTTTAGTGTGAAAAGATAAAACTATCCTTTGTACTTATACCTTAGTTTTGTTAATTTTATAGTCAAAATTCGAAATGGGACAAAATTTTAAATTTTCATATAAGTTTAAAATATGACAATTTGAAACTTTTTATAAATCCAGATTTCAAAATTTTGAAAATTTGAAAATTTCATATTCAGGTTTCAAATTTTTTGAAAATTTGGAACTCCGGTTTCAAGATTTGAAAATTTTGAAATTTAGGTTTCAAAATTTGAAAATTTAAAATTCAGATTTCAGAAGTTTGAAATTTTAAATTCATGTTTTAATTTTTTGAAAATTTCAAATTCAGATTTCAATGTTTGAAAGTGTGATCAAATTATATCAATAATTGAAAATTTCAAATTTTAGATTTGAATTGTTGTATAAAGACAATAAAATTAACAAAATCAAAATACAATCACAATGGACAATTTTGTATTTCACACTAAAATTTAACACCGTTAGAGCATCTCCAAAAGCTCCTCAATAACTCCCTCTAAATCAAATTACGAGGAAAGTGTAAAAAAACCTTCTCCAACAGCTCCCCTAAACACCTTCCTACTTTTCGGGGCCTCCAAAAATCATCCTATTCGAAGGTAGATCTGTGGAACTTTATGGGGTCCCTAGTCACATTTCTTATGTAACTGACCGTGGGACTGGTTGTTGACTTAGCCCAAATTTAAACTATATTGGCATACATTTAGGGGTGCTATTGAAGGAGGTGATTAAAATAGGCCTCAAATTTTTTTTGGTCGGCCCCAAAAGGCATGTTTTAGGCTAGTATTTTAAGGAGACTGTTGGAGATGCTCATAGAGTCACTTAACGGAGTTGTGGTACAATTGAGATTCGCTTTTAAAAAGTGATAGCTGAATCACAAAATCAGAAAATCAATGGCTGAATTACAATTAAGTTAAAAAATATATGGCTGAAATACCATTGTCCCAAGAATTAAAGTAATATCAAAATCATTTCCAAACTGCTGCAAAAAGGTGATCTTGATGCAATATAATGGGTGTTCGGATGTGATTCCTGTCGATGTAACTTTAGCTAGTTCTTGCTACAGTAAAAAAAGGTTAAATGGCAGCCATCATGTCCAAACCCACCCAATTTATTTTGAGAAAATTCCTTCTTTGGCCTTAAAATTTCCAACGCTTTTTTCTTTGGCCCTTTTCAAATTGAACTTCCCTATGAGGATAGAATTTCAATTTCGATTCCTTTCTTGGCCTTCTGTCAACTCCTGTTAGCTTCTGCCGTTGAGTTACCCTATTAATGCAATGTGAATTGACTATGTTGCCCTTTCAGACAACTCCAACTAGCTCTGTTCTAATCCCAAAAATAAATATTTCCTTAGCTCAGAAAAATCTAAATTTTGCATAGTCATAAAACACAAAACACTTCACATGGAACAACTTTTGTTTTGAGCCCATGTTAAAATTTTAGATAATTTTTTTTTATAAATTCATGAAATCTTCAAAAGAGTTAAATGTTTCCTGAATTTATAAAATAAAATTTATTTAGAATTTTAACATGGACCCAAAACAAAAGTTGTTCCATGTGAAGTATTTTATGCCTCTGCAAAATTTCAAAATTTCCCAAGCTGAGGAAGTATTTGTTTCCTGGTTTAGGACATAGCTAACACAAGTTACCTAGAAGGGCAAAATAGTCAATTCGCATTGCTTGGAAGGGTGAAGTTGAAGGAAGGCAAAGAAAGGAATCGAAATTGAATTTTTGTCCTCACAGGGAAGTTCAATTCGAAAAAGGCCAAAAAAAGAAGCATTGAAAATTTTAGAGCCAAGGAAAGAATTTTCTCATATATTTTTCTGTTGGCCGTACATGAAATTGGTAACTTAACGGTGTCATATTTGTTCAAATAACCAAAATACCCCTGCCACCGTTACCGGACTTAAAAAATCAGGAAAAATAATTATTTATGAATCTTGATTAATTAATCAATAATCTACAGAATTCTTATTCTTTTATTTTAATTTTAGAGCAAATAAAGGATGCCACTTTGAGGGTAAAATTGTCCATAGAGCATAAATATAACACCACTAACAGAAAAAAGACATAAAAGGAATATAGATTTGAGTTTTAGGTATAGAAGGGAAGTTGATTCTAACAGGGATAAGTTCCTATAATGGGAGGAAATAAAGAATTTACTCGATAATATATAGTGGTACACTTTTAGATATGAATCCGGAACAACATAGTTGGTCAGAAAAATACTGGATCAATATTACAGAGAGAGAGAGAAAAAGAATTGCATGAATTTGTGCGTGCACACACCCATTCTCGAGAACGCTAGTTAAATCAACATTGAACGCTCGCATGCATGTGTTCTTCGAGTACCAGATATGTGTATCGAATGATCACCGCTTGGTCCTGCTGAGATTTAGCTCAAAGTATTCTGCAGCATGCTGCAATTTTATCTCCAAAACGACGTCCAAGTTAGGGTCGTATACTAGGCTGCTGCCGTTAGCTTCGCCATCCTAGTCCTCGGCCGCCGGGGCCAGAGGCGCCTCCTCCGCCGCGGCTTCCTTGGCTGTTCCCGCGCCCCCTTCGGCGTTGCCCTGCTTTTTCCGTCGGTTGGACTTCTTGGGCACGGCGGGGAGGTACTGGCAGGTGGCCGAGCTGCCGTCGTCGCCGGCGGACGCCTTGTCCTTGTCCTTCTTGCGGTTCTTGCGGATACCCTTCTTGCTCTTCTCCTTCTCAGTGGTTTCTCCGGTCGTGCAGTCCATGGAGGAGGTGGCCGAACCCCGGGAGCGGTGCCGCCTTGATCGGCGCGTGGCCGGGGAGGGCGGGGACTCGCCTTCGGCGACGTCGATGGCTCCTGCCTCACTTCTCGTGTCCCTGAAGGAGGTGTCTCCTAGGCTGCTTCCTCCATCGAACACTATTTCTGTCAGACACAATACAGGGTCCAGTCAATAAAATCAGTCCTGATCGATTAAACAATCTCAATCTCCCTTAAGGATCAACACCGTACATGTAAGAATTGTAAACCATGCATGCAGGAGCACAACACAAAAGATTCATTTTCGACAAGATTCTCCTTGAAAGTCTCGCGCAAATTAAAGCCAGCTGGGTTGCGACTTTCACAAAGAAAAACATTACCAAAATGCATGAATTGTACGATGAACAAGAAAGAACCTTGAGAAGCCCATGGATTTGAAGCAGCAGCGCCACCCGCCTCGCTCCGGAAAGAGCCTGAGTCTAGTGGTGCAGAGTGGTAATCCTTCATCTGTCAGATTCAGCAATTTGTCATGCTACGACATCCGATGTTAAGATCCAATATGATCGTTGATTTGTAGGTCAACAATTTGGTGCGGTTTCTGCCATAGTTAGTTGATGGTGTGAGCTCACCCAGGTAGGCGCTGATGAAGCGTTGTTGGTGGTGGTGCTTGGCCCGTCCCAACCGATATGCGCCACGTGTTTCACATCAGTTGGAAATCCAATCTGCATTTCAGGCTCCTTGCCATCTGTTTTCACATTTCAGTATTGAATTTGGTGGTGTCAATACCAGTGCGTGCACACAAATAGAGTTAAGAGATTCAGGTTCCAGGTCTTGAACGGATAACCAAATTACGCATACCCATCATGTTAGAGATGTAGCGGAATGGCTTCAAGATGCCCTTCTTCATCTTTGTGCCCATGTCCCTTCTCCTAGACTCCGTCTGTGTTCGTGCGTGCACGCACTCTTCTTGAGTTCACAATTTCTAACAGAAGTAATGCAGAAACCATTGCAATGAAGCATTACAGATTTAGAGAATATATACACAAAAATTATGTTCAGGTTTCAATCTTGAAATACGAACAAAAAGGTGGGATTGGCAAAGGAACGGAACGCCACATGAACTCTGGCTTACTCTATCAAGATCCTCAAAACTCTCTGCGAACAAGATTGGCCATATATTTGCCTGCAATCCTTGCTCTCCTGTTCTGACCCTTCTTCAACGAGGCAATGCCATTTTTCTCTCCTCTCTGATTCTCCTCGTTCCCAAGAGCTAGGCCAACACTGTCTAGCCCCTGGGATTATCTCAATATGAATCAGAAATGGACACTGACCGCACCAGACGGCGCCTCGCGGTCAATGTTAGATCGAGGATGAGGAGAGGAGACGTATCTGACGCCTAATTTTTGGAGGGTCGAAGGCCCTTAGATAGCTTCTAATATTCAACCATGGGTGGCGTGGGGGGGGAGGAAGGGCTGCCCTGTCCTTTTTGTGGCTATTTAAGGAGAAGACCGTTATTGGAAACTGGATGGAGGATACAGATGAATTTGTCTAAATATAGTCATCAGGGCAAAGACGTAAAAAAAGTATGGCTGCTCCCACATTTTGTTTGTGCACATGGTTGGGGCATCAAAGATTTGCCCCCATCTGGCTCGCCTATTGGTGTCCCTCGAACATTTCCTCCCTAAAGCTCAGGATACAATTGGATTGCATTAGTAGCCCTATTTCGCTCAGCTCGCCAGCATCCCTGGATCACTTGGTTGGTTGTACTGTGCCTAATTCTTTTTTTGAGCATCAGAACCTCTTTTTCATTCATTAAATTGTTAGATTACAATCAGTTGCAAGACAATGCAACAAAAACCGCAGGGGCTGTTGCCAAATCATGCCAGCATTTAAACATTCTGCATGTTGACCGCAAAGCTGAGCTGCACAATTTGCAGAACGCTTTACAAAGACAAACGAAAAGGAGGAAAAAAAAAGCTAAAAGCTCTTTATGTTCTAGAATGGAAGCGACCTCTAATCTTGCAAAGTTCTTGGCTTGCCAAAGATCTACCAAAACCTTTGAATTAGTCTCAAGGATTTTTTCTGCTCCGGAAGTTGATGATAACAATCTTAATCCTATTCTGCAGGCTTCTGCCTCAGCGATCAGAGGTGAATGTAGAGAAGGCATCCAACTCGCAATGCCTTTCAGGAAAGTTCCAGATGAATATCTGATGAGTGCTGCAACTGCTCCATTGTTCTTGTTTGCACAAAATGCTGCATCTGTGTTAACCTTAAACATTCCAGGCGGGGGAGGACACCATGTTGGTTCTGACTGTTGTCGGATGGACTCTTGTCTTTTGAGTAGTAACTCTGTAGTAGTGTCAAGTGACCAAGTTATGGCCTTGCTAGTAGGAACAGTTTCTCTTCTATGTCTGCTACCATTTCTGAAGCACCCTATCCATAGAGACCACATTCCACATAGAATGATACAGGTGTCATCTCTGCTACAAATTGTTATCTCAAATACCTGAAGTCC